>CAEMYA010000115.1:3788000-3815815 GCA_903131615.1 Diplodus sargus
TGTGTGTGTGTGTGTGTGTGTGCGTGCGTGCGCGTGCATGCGTGCGTGCGTGTGTGTGTGTGTAGGCATGCATTGTGTTTGTCTGTAAGGGTTAATGAAGCCATTTAGAGTGTGAAGTGTTTGTTACTGGTATTAAAGGTGCACTATGTAGTTTTGGGGGAGACATTAAACATTCGTTTCCGAAGAGAAAAGTTCTTCATTGATTTGTATAGGTCTAAACAAACTAAATAGACAAACTTTATTTGTTTTCTTGACTGAATAAACTGAATAAACAAACTGACCTTAAAGGACAACACAGTTTCATGCTGTTTTACTTCGTTTATATGTGGCGGACCCTGCCACCTTTCTAGTTTCAACAGTGTTCTGGGGACCTTATGTTCCTCTGAGAACAGCGAGTTTGTTAATTAGTGGGAGAAAAATAAATAATTCTTAGTTCATGGAATAAACTCTGTTAATACACTGTAAATATTAAAATTCCGTTTTTTAATTTCAAACGTCCAAAAACGACATAGTGCCCATTTAATGTTACTAAGTGTATATTTAGAGGGACAACTCCTTTTGGTCTACACGCACAAAGTGTCTGTTGTATCGTGTTTAGCCATGGCCTCCCTCCTCCCCCTTTACTGTCAACACTAAACTAAAGTAAGCCTTGAGTCAGAGAAGGAGGAACTTGGAAACAATTGTTAAGGAGGACAAAGGTGGAGGGAGGGAGGAGGGAAAGAAGGAAGGAAGGAAGAATGAACCAACTGAAGACATAAAACCAGTACAACGACTGGATCAGAGACATGAGACAGGCAGTAATTTAATTTGTAAAGTCCAGGAGGGGTCGACAGATAAGCAGCGACACCTGTACGACACAAAGCAGTTTGATAAATCCAATAAATGCCTCCTTAACGCACAAAACAGAGGGTAGGTGTGTATTGGAATTGGGCCCAAGTGATGTAAAGTGGCTGATTACTCTATACTGTCGCCTGTTCGGGGATAGATACTGAAAGATTCGAAGTTTGAAGCTAGACTTGCCAGGACTGAATGTTCAGAGGGATCCTGGTAACAGAGGAGAGGACTTCACTCATAAAAAATGTGTACATCTGGCGTTATTTACATGTTCATTGTCTTGCTCATGGGCACTAAACCAAAGACTATTTCATCACACATTCAACACTGCTTGTAGCTTTTCAGTCTAATATACAGATACATTTCTCAAACCGTAAGACTGCCATTGCCCGTATATCACTGACTGCCTAATTTATAGTGACGTTCATGCTCATGAAACGTGCACCCTAGAGATCCAGTATCCAGAGTGCTGTTCTTAAGGCTGTAAGAATGCTGTCATAATGAAAATCACATATCTGAGGCGATGACAGCGTCGGTGAGGCAGAGGGAGACAAACGCCCGGAGCTGCTTATTTCTGACGCAAATCAATGCAGCGCTGTCGGCTGAGGTTTTCCTGAAAGACACTAATTTTGTCCCTGACGCCGTGGTGTCAGCAGCCCCTCAGCCCAGCTCCCGTGGTTAGATCAACCTCGCTGACTTATCTCACGTCACACATTTCACCAGGAGAGCCACACGTCTCGATCTGTGGACACTGAAACACACGCACACACAGAGAAGAGCGACCAGACTGTGATAGAATCGTGATGGAATGTGAGGCTTATCTTTAGTTGGCAGGAGAGTGATGGAGGGTATAACAGACACACGCACACACGCACACACACACACACACATACACACACAAAAACACACGCCGGCATGCACACACACACACACACACACACACACACACACCCTTGCCAGCTCTCTGCAGGAGTCGCTGTGCTCATCATTAAAATCTCAGGTTGCCTGAGCACTAAAACAGAGTTATGAGTTTCATTTACACAATACACGATACTTTCACTCTCTTACACTCCCAATAAGCTTGAAAGCCGGCCCACAGGGTGTGATAGAGGGCAAAACACACTCGATAAGCCCCACATACACATACATACACAGCATATATGCACAATTTGAGATGCAGCAGAAAAGAGGAAGAACATAGTCAGTGGTGCGTTCAAGGCCAGCCAGCTTGAATTCGATCATTAAAGTGGCACTTTGTAGTTTTGGAGAAGAAATTCAAACTCAGAATTTTTTAATATTTACAATATTGATAAGGTAATAATACAAATTCAGAAATATCTATCTTTTCCATAACTGAATAAACAAGCTGTTCTCAGAGGAAAATAAGGTCCGAGAACACTTTTTGAAGGTAGAAAGGTGGCAGGGTCCGCCCCATTTAAACAAAGTAAAATAGTATGAAACTCTGCTGTCCTTTAAAGTCAGTTTGATTATTCAGTTTATTTGGGAAGGGAAATGAAGACAGTTTGATTATTTAGTTTGGAAATGCATAAAAAAAAAAAAAATCAATGAAGATTTGTCTCTTCTGATTAAAATGTCTTTCCTGACACTACGTAGTGCACCTTTAAGGGACCACACTGGAACTTTCTGTTTCTCATTGTACACGTTACAGCAACCATTAAAGCGTAAGCCACAAAGGGCATGTTTGGATAATTCTCAGCTGCTCTAATCAATATTTTCATATTAACAATGGATCAAAGAGGGCGCTTACACTGACAAACCCACAGATGGTTATCAGCGGACTCTGCAGAGTGTTTAAGACTCCTTTAGCTCCTTGTTTTGTCTTCTGTTTGTTTTTTATGGCCCGAGACTTTACAGTTTTCATTCAGTCTCCCTGCCCTCATGGTGTTTTTGTGAGCCGGAGCTGTTCTCAACAAAAAAAAACAGCAAAGAGACTAGGTGGTGAACACATTGGGTCATTTAGTGGCAAAATTGCCACGTATCTCTCTCAAGAGTTGGTGGAGACTAAAAAAGACCTAAAAGTGAGGGACTATTAGACAGATATTAGTCAGATGACCAGAAACAGCTCACATAAATACTAAAGTTGCTCTGTATCACCTGGACGTGTGAATAGAAGATGAGTCTGCCACACCAACCTGTTTATGTGATTTGTCAGTGCTGTGTTTGTTCTGCTGCCCCCAAGGAGCCAAAACCTCCATCTGCAGAACAGAATCCGGAGCACACACATGGGTTTATATATTATTAAATATGTGTGTAAAAACTTTCAGACTGGCACTGGTTTCCAATCAGCTCAGTTCATTTGAATCAACTCAAATCAGTGACTTTCTTAGAATATGACCTGATCAAGAGATGTACTGGCAGATAACGGCATGTAAAGCCGCAATGTGTCTTTGTAGGTCAGTATTTGTACAGACAAGAAATGAGATTGAACATGTTAATCGATGAGCGTTAGAGATGCAGGAAGATGTTTTACCCTTGGGCCTGCTGTTACCCCTGTATCCAGTCTTCATGCTCAGCTAAGCTAATCGTCTGTAGACAAAGTGGTGCGCATTTCTAAAAATATGGAAGTTTTAAAAGTTTGTTTTTGCCCAAAGTGTTCAGTTTATCGCTGTGGCATATGGAATTGTTTTCTCACCTGCATCCATTGGTTTGTTGGTTGGTTGGTTTTATTGTTGGTTGGTTGGTTGGTTTGTCGGCAGGACTACACAATCGAATGACTTTCCACTAAACTTTCATGGAGGCTGGGTCTCGGCCCAGAATAGACCCAATACATTTTGTTGCGGATCTGGTAAAAGGGATGGACCCAGGAATCTTTTCTCACCCTCTTTAATATTATGAGATAGTGTATTTTTCCACATTTTTGTTCATTTCTCAAGGATTAACGCATTGCTCATGATGAAAAAAATCAGGCGTTTGTAGGTGGCCGGTAGACTTTCTATGAGTGAGTACAATTTGATGCAGAGCTCAGCTCTGATGAGCTTAAATGATGGTTGAGCAGTTATGGGTGGTTTAATATTGGAGTGATACGGGGCTATTGAGTTTGATGTAGGCTTGTTTGAATTAAAGGGGGCTGTTCTAGTTTTAATGCTGTGCAATGTGATACAGTGAAATAGGCTTTTGTCTGATTTTTTTTTTGTATTCATGACCTTAACCTGTGAACTCTGGTGTTTCGGCAGCCTGCGGTGCTGGATAACCTCCTGACCTCCATGAAGTTTGTCCTCCACGGCATGGGAGTCCTCCGGATCAACCTGGCTAACAACAGGAACAAGGTAGCCTGTCTTCCATGTCAACACGTCTGTCTGTCTTTTCTATCTGATATTTTGTGCCTCTGTTTTGGTTTTATTACCCTCTGACCTTTTCTCTGGATCAGTCTCTTTCTCATTCTGTTGCCTCTCGGCTTAAATGTATCCTTACATTTTGTGTTACTGGTTTTCTTGCACTGCCTCCAGACCTCCACTAGAGAGCAGCATCTCAGCGCCGCAGTCACAGCTGCCGCGTCTAGCACCACACACACACACACACACACACACACACACACACACACACACACACACACACACACACACACACAGCATCAGTTTGTCTGCATGAAATAGAGAGCAGAAAGTTGGACGGTAGGTGGGTGGTTTGATTGTGACGTTCAATTTGATTTGAACTTTATTGTCAAAGTTATCTGCGCTCATACGCTCGCCGCCCACTCAACACTTCCTGGTGGCAGATGCTGACCAAATGATTTCCTCTATTAAATGTCAGCAGGGTGTGTTTGCGTGTGTGTTTTCAAGTGTGTTTGTGTGCGTATCCATTCATTTGTGCATCTATACTGATTACCAAGTCTCGAGAGCAGAGACAGACTCCCGAACTTTTCTGTCATTTAGGCTCACATCCTTTTTTCCATCTGGCCTCCGCCCCTCCCCGACAAGCCATCCATCCATTCATCCATTAATCTGTCTCCGTCTCTTCTTGCAGGTCCACGCCCATTCTGTCCTGTCGTGTGGGCGGTGCTTTGATGAAGAACAGGTGCTGTTTCCTTTCCTCGGCCATGCCCTGACCTGTCTGTGGGCCGACCAGGGCGTGAGGGCGGCGGCGGCCCGGGGATACGAGTACGAGCTGAATGACTCGGCGCTGTAGTGAGTACTCTCTCAGCACACACTCACGCTGCGCTGAGGAGATGCAGGGGTCTAATTAGCTGGACTTAGCAGCTGATGCTCGGCCGTGTGCTCGCTGTCACTGGGAATCAGAGTCTGGAGAGTGGGAAGGAAAGAGGGAGGGAGACAAACCAAGGAAAAACTGTAATCACATGTACGTCTACGGCTATTCAACGCATCCACATAACGCCAACATGCGTTTTGTATTCGCCTTGACATTTGTTCGTACAATAGCAGAGCAAACGCCAACCAAAAACTGCTCGAAGTGAGCTTATTTAAAATGTGACTATTGAGAAGAAGTCGAACAGTGAGCAGACCCCATAATGAAGGTGAAGAATTGCGGAAAAATGAGCAACAAGTGTGGAGGGGATGGCGTGTGTGATGCACGAGTAAGACGGAGCTGGGACCCTCCAGGAGGCCGTCTGTTCTCATCCTCCACCCCAGCGAGAGGCCTCAGCTCTGGGGTTATCTACACCGACAGGCCCCCCTGGTTCCCACTGAGAGCGACCGCTCATCACCATCAGCCTCCGCTCTCCTCAGACACACACACACACACACACACACACACACACACACACACACACACACACACACACACACACACACACATTTATACTTATATTCTTGTGAGGTCCCTTATTCGCAGACCCTTACCTTTATGTTGAAGGAATTATAACAGACATTTCAGGTGTGCTCAGTTTTAGTTATTTTACTAAATGAGGTGGCTTAAATCATCTTGCTAACTCTTGGCTTGTTTAAAGTGGCTCTTATTAACAATTTGTAGCAATTTACATGCATGAATCACTTTTTTTATTGGCCATATGTGAGCAATGACACTTTATGCACATCCTCTCGTACCTCATTCCGGCATGACACAGAACTTCCACAGAGCCCTGACCTGCCTGTCGTCCGACCACTCTTTGTATGTTAGGCGTTTTAATGCCTCTGCATAAGAGGCAAGAGCCAACTAAGAGTGGTCCTCACAAAGACAGAGGGACAACACACTCGCTTGCTGCCTGCAATGTGCAGCGTCCGGCAAGCAGTGTGTTTTTTAAGCAGCAGGATGTGTGTCGCTGTCCAAGAACCTGATTCAGGATGACTAGTTGAGAATGTCACAGTCGGTTCAGGTAGCGGGAGACTTCACTGTGTGTGTGTGTGTGTGTGTGTGTGTGTGTGTGTGTGTATGTGTGTGTGTGCGCATGCGTGTGTATGTGTTTGGAAAAAGATCACATCTCACTGAGTGCAAACACATACACACACACACACACACACACACACACACACACACACACGATACAGTTGATTACACTAACTGTGTTAATAGCTAATCTGTGTTTGAAAGCTTAGCCTCAGTGTGTTATTATGGTAAACCACAGTGTGAATATTCATCGTAATGAGCCGCTGCGCCCCCTGGGGCTCCGGCCTTATCACTGCGCACCCTACCCCGCCTCCTGGCAGCTGACGCGGCCACAACACACACACAATGTACGAATCTACAAAACCACTTCCGATACCTGATTTTATTCTCTTTTGATCTCAAGTTTCTCCCCAGGTTATTAATTCCCCCCTCCCCCTTGTTTCTCCTCTGCCTTTCACCTTTTCGCACCCTTCTTTCTCTCTCTCCCTCCCTCCCCTTCCTCATTTTGTAGTTTCTTTGAGAACATGGCCCGCATCGCCTCTCCAGAATACGTGCCAACAGAGACAGATGTTCTGCGAGTGCGGCTGAGGACGACCGGCGTGATAGAGACCCAGTTCAAAGTCAACCACCTCATTTTCAGGTAGACACCTTTTCACCTGGCTGTTTGTGCAGACGTTACACTGCGGAGTGGGTGATTCTAACCGCTGATTCACTCTGAGCCGCTGCCATCAGGTCTGCCCTCGACTTCTCTGCTAGCTGTCATACCAACTTCCTTCACTTCTTTAGCTGTGACGCTCTTATCTCTGTCTACAGCCATGTGATAGGCCCGAGATGTGAGGTGGAGATCGGCGGCTTCATTCAATACGTCGATACGGCACCTTTCAGTTGGCTTTCCTACTCATCTGCTGACTGCAGACACACACACACACACACACACACACACACACACACATATTCAAAAGCACCAGTGGGTCGGTCTTATCAGCGGAGTAGCAGAGGGCAGGTATCTGAGCCCTGGAGGCTGATGTCAGATGACCATATTCATCTCTGATCAATGAGCCGCTGTCACATAATACCAACTTCTTTATCATCCTCGAATGGCTGAACTCATTTCCTGAAGGAGCCGATGGTCATGACAGGGCGATGGATATTAATGAACCTGATTTCTCTGCTGCAGAACACGACGCGGAACAGGCCAACATCAAGGACAAAGCCAGCATTAAAATACTTTTCTTGTCAAAATTGATAGTAATTGATGATGTTACCGATTTTTGGGGGTTAAATGTCGGCTCAAAGGCAATGCAACCACATTGCTACGAGCGCTGTCAGTGTTTTGGTGAATTACACTTTTTTAAACACCTTTTTTTGTAAAGTAAAAACAAAGTAACCAAAATATTTCAAAGGCATCCATGTTAGAATGCTGTCTTATTGCACGTGAGAAGAATATGTTATAAAAATGCAGCATCAAGCTGGAAATGTCTGAAGTTTTTTGAAGGACATTGTCAGGTGCTCGCTGAACGTTTAGGGTCTGCACCGGGCTGGCCAATGTCTGGGCCATCAGTGAGTGTTTGTGACCCAGGCTGTTTCAGTGTGTCGGGACTATTCGGCCGTTGTCTGCGACTTTTTGGGCAATTGAGTGCGTTGAATTAGCACAAGAGCCCGTTTGTTGTATGGCTGTTCCGCTAAACAAATGCATGCAAAAGAAGAGTAATATAAAACAAAGGGATAGGAAAGCCCTGTGAGCCTGTTGCTGTAGTAGCCATCTAACCCTTTAGTGCGCTTTCCCTCCATATTTTCATGAGGAATCAGTTCTATTTGCAAGAGTGGGGTGAAAAATGCTCCTTTATCATAACGTTAGTCTTCCAGTCTTCCATGAATGACGAATAATGACTGCCACCATGGTGGCGTGTAGACATATTTAAATAATATAAAACAAACAAAAAGATTTAAAACACGGAGAGGTATTTCCTGTCATGCAGACACAGAACGGTCAAGCTAGTTGGCAGTCGGCTGTAGTCTGCAGAGGCACGGGAGACGTGAGGGGACACAACAGTTGATCCTCGTCCCCACTGCGGCGTCCGGACACTACGCCTGTAAAATGGTTGAAATACTGAAACATTTGAAATTGAAAGAGTCATTTCTCTGAGGACAAATAAAGTTATCTTGTGAAGTGGAAGTGACAGTCAAAAAGTCAAGTACTTAAATGAGCTGAAAGAGAAGAAAAAGTCATTTGAAAGTCCATCACATATTTCAGTCTGGACCAAAGTGGTGGATTGCCATCAATACATGCTTTACCTCGGTATGAACGGTAGATCATTCTGAGTCTATCTGAAGGGTAATGAATAGACCAGTTAAAGAAACATTTTTTGTAGAAATGGATAAAAGGTGTTTTTACCATTTCGGCAAGAAAGCAGCGTGACTCGTCTTCTCTGAAACAAATGATGAAGATTTACTCCAGAGCAGTAATTTCTCTTTCCAGTGAACACTGAACATTTGTGGTCCGTAAAAGTGCGGATCAGGAGGTCAGTTTATAGAGCTCATAACGACAGCCTGTGGACTGTGGGTGAGGTTTCACAGTTTGGTTTTATTGGAGAGGTAATGGGCCGTGTAGGGTTAACAAGGATACATTCAGCACTACACACATTTCATTGTGTGTGTTCGTGTCTGCAGCGTATCGGTCACATCAAGACAATCAGATTACTTTCCTCTTTCTTAGTATTGTCTACCTGAGGAGCACTGCCTCTCTCTTCCTGCCACAATAACAACCTGTCCTTCATCCACGCTCCCCATTACATCTCATATGAATCCAAACAATAAAACACATTACCGCAGCGCTTCATAGGATCTCTGTTTAGCATATAAACATGGTAGAGCGAGTCAGTTTGTCAGCGGATGACTTCCGATGGGGCGTTTGTGTCACATCTAAATCTTGTTGTAAGTCTCTGGGTGCCTCTGACTTGTGTGTGTGTGTGTGTGTGCGCATTTGATGCCATAAACACATTTGACTGCATTCGATCGTGGGACTATTTCACATAGAAGTTTCACCTGCAGAGAAACACTTTGATCATGGCTGCATCTGTTGTGCGGTGCAGATAATCTCTGCTTCTTCCTCGCAGTCTTACTGCTTGCGTCACGGTTGAATCACTCAGAAGCTGGTTGTTTATGATTTTTATTTATTTACGTGTGTGTTCGTTCCTGTGAGACGCTGTGTTGGCGACGTCACCACAAGGTGACGGTGTCAGATCTGAGTCCCAGGTGGTGCTGCAGGACGGAGGCCCAGCCTCCCCTCTCTCACACACCCACTCTCTTATCTGCCTGAATTCTTGAGGAGATAAATAATTGGAAAGTTAATTGACACACACCACCACGAGAGTGCGTGTGTGACTTTGGGGGTGTGTGTCGGTTCATGTCTGTGACTTGGAGAGATCAAGCCCTCGGGGTTGAGGAAGAGCTTAGCATAAGTTGATGTAATTATATCAGACTTAACAACAAAAAGGAAATTAAAGGGATTTTTGGAGTAGTTGATGGTTTGTGTTTGTCAGAAAGAGAGAGAAAAAGACAGGCGGGTACACAGGGTGAGTTTTCCCTTTCAGACATAGACAGAATGTAGTTTTACTAACTAATTCTTTAACAAATAACTTTCTGAAAGTCCCCCTCCAGTCAAAAATGTGTCTTTCTTTATTTCCCTACAGTTGAATGTTTCAGCTACACTGTGTAGAACGATGTACTGCATGCACAGAGTTTGTCGCTAGAAGGCTTGTTTTTACATTCATAACTGAAAGTGTTAAGTTTCTCATGGCCCATCGTAAAACTTGATTTAAAAAACAAATGGTTTGGAAGCCAACCCTGGTCCAATATACAGCGCGCACAAGTGTGATAAGGAAACGTGAAGCGAAGTAGGAGACATCATGTGAAATGAAAAGTGTTTGTAGTCCACAAAACATTTCACAGTAAAACAGTGAAGTGAATGGGGACAGGGTTTTAAAAATGATAATAACAATAATAATTGGCACCATACGGCTCGTCCAGTGTGGTCCAAATCTCCAGAAGCTCCAGAAGAATTAATTTTAAAAAAGGTACTTTACACTTTTTCTATGCAGATAGTCTCACTGTAGCTGCTAAGCTAAAAGTGTGAAGGTGAAAAGGCTCAGCATGGTGTAAATAACGTATTTTCAAATCAATTTGAGATTCCAAGCTTTCCACAGACTTGACGAGGTAGGACGAGCTGTGTGGAGCCATTTTATGTTTTTGATTTTTTTTTTAACATTTAAATCCTGATCATACTTGAGGTGTTTAGCAGAATGTTGCAACTCTGTTTTGCTGTGAAGCTCCAGAAATGATTTGTGGACAATGAACTCTATACCTGACTTACCATCAGCATGAGGGTGAGTAGATAATGTTAGAAATTTCATTTTTGGATGAACTCATCCTTCAATACATGTGTGGATGGGATCCTTAATTAAAAATAGAGACACAAGATTGTATATATTTGGAAAGTCTTGGCTCATAAAATATTCTTCTTCAACATCTGAATAATGTCATTGTTCATTCGGCAGAGGAAAGACTACAGAGTAGATATGTAAATGAAGATTTCTGCCCTGGCTTGGTCTCATTTCGTAAATATTGAGGCTGCACTAGTAGCTAACACGATGTGAAGCTGTCTCCCTCAGATCAATGACTGTCTCTCTCTTACTCTCTTATGAAATACTCACCGTTTCTCATCTGAGCCAGCATCTGCATCCTGCACTCCTATTTCCTATTTCTTCATAAGGAGTGATTCATGTTGGACCTGACAGTTTTTTGAAAAATGATTCTCGCTCTCTCAGTATTGCTGCACAATGTGTTCGCTCTGCTAAATCTGCACCTCTGGAGTCATAAATTAAAAGTGGGTTAAAAACCCAGGCCTCTGATTGGTCTATGCGTACTGTATCCCCAACATGTCCAGGTCAGTTCTGGGTTGGGATCTTTGTGGGGTAGGAAAGAAGTAGTATATATTTGTTTTGACAGCATTATTTAAAAAAAAAGTAACAAATGCAGGTCTGAACTCCACACAGACAAAAATCTCTCTCTGCATGCAGTAAGTATGTGTGTGTGTGTGTGTGTGTGTGTGTGTGTGTGTGTGTGTGTGTGTGTGTGTGTGTGTGTGTGTGTGTGTGTGTGCGTGTGTGTGCACTCAGACAACTTCAGCTTTACACCCAGACACAGCCTGGTTTGCATACAGACATCCTGTTTGACCTCCGACCCGTCAGTGTAATAAGGATCTGGGTCTTTTCCTGCATCATTAACATCAACTGCTCTGATAATTGCAATTACAACACTGCAGATGAGGATGAACATTATGGGGCAAGAGAGGCGGGTGTGGTTGGAGAAGAGGGGGGAAGGATGATGTAACCTGAAGAGGTTTGCTCTCTGCACAGAATACAGTCAGTTTAATCAGAAATTAAACTAACTGCATTCTGTGCAGTACAAACAAGAGTCACTGGTGTTATAGTCAAATCTTAGTTAATAAGTAATTATTAGCTAATGGATGCTATGGAAGGCAGTGTCGCTATGTCGGCCCATCACTTGGTCCAGATCGACAATTAGACTCACGTGAGGGTCGTGGACTTTTGTTCTGGTAACACTGTCAACGTTTGAATGTTTCCAATGCTTTGCTTTTGACCACAGATGTAAGAACATTCCCATCAGCCTCAGCTGCACTTTGTGTTTCGCACTACCTCCTCCAAGCAGGTTATGTTTCCACCTGTGTCTCTTGGTTTGTCAGCAGGATTTCACAAAAATGACCAGTGGGATATCCACAAAACTTGGATGGAGGATGGTTCTCTGCCCAGAACAGACACCATTAACATTAGGCACAGATCAGGATAAAGAGACCGATCCTGGAATTTTTTCTCACTTTTTTTAAACAGTTTTTCGACATTTAGATGTGTTTTGTTTGATATTGGATTAGGCTTGAGTCCATTATAGGGGGTGGTTGGGCAGTGGTGGAGGTATGCTCTCTACTGAGTGCCATTCTAATAAGTAAATGTCAGCCTGCTAACACTAGCTAACGCTAAAACGTGGTGAACATTACACCTGAAGAACATCGGCTTGTTAACATTGTTATTGTGAGTATGTTAGCGTGATGATATTAGCATTTAGTTCAATGCCTTACTTTGTCTCATGGTTCTCACATTCTGTAATTAAAGTCAAACTCATTGATTTAAGTGCACAGCTCTGCCTCTCTCCCTCTGAAATCAGCAAATTTGAAAAGTTCACTCGCTGCATTTTCCTGTCAGCTGCTCAGTTTTGAACATTTCCAGCCTTTCGGGCTCATTTGAAGGCAGCTGGATGCCGAACTTGACTGAATATGATCTGCACAGTGTAATTGTGGTCAGTGTGTATCTGCGTACACTCACAAAGCCGGCAGAACACTCACTCCCAGTCGCCGTGTGTTATTGGGCCGGTTGGCACGCGTTTGTGCAATGAAGCATCAGCCTCATTGACTGTGTCCTGTGCAGGGCTTCCATTTCCACAGAAAATTTCCACCATAAATCTCATGCTTGTGTTTTTCCACCTTCACTGTTTGTTTCCCTCTTTGTGCGTCTGTTTCCACATGTTCATTTCCCCTCTCAATAAAGAGCAGTATTAACTCGATGGATGCTCAAATGGAAGGGGCGAGGTGGCACATCTGGCTTCGAAAACGGGTGAAGTGGGACGAACCGATCCGTCTGCCTCCCTCTCTCTGTTATTCTGCTCGTATGCCCATTGTATTTCTCTCTCTCGTCCTTTTGAGAACGCTGACCTTTACGCTCCTTGTGCCGCCGTGTTGTGATTGTCTCAGGGAAAATGTTGTGATTGTCTTGGTGAAAATTGAAACAAGGGGGAGCCCGGTCTGCAGGGACACACTCATCTTTGCGCGAGTGTGTGCGCGAGCGTAAATCCCGTATTTTAGGAATATGTGACCTTATCTAAAACTAATACAATCTGCCATTGATCAGAGAAACCCCTCAGTGTTACAGTAGGCTGCGCCATCAGCATGCAAGGTCATGAACGCGCAGACAGCACAGCCTTACACTCTTCCTACTAGAAATTGAATCCTGATAAAGAGCATGTCAGTCACAATGAGTTTTCATTCTATGTACTTACACACACATACACACAGACACACACACCTACACGCATATAAATGTATATAATGTATATAACTTCGCTCTCTCAGGAAGGATGAACACATTCCTTCCCTTTATTAGTATTACTCACACAGGGAATATTTAAGAGCGTAGGTATAAAAGTTCTTTTTATCATCAACATCCGAACACTGGCTTCTTCTTTGTCGCGAGAGACCTTGATCTTGAGTGTGTGTGTGTGTGTGTTGACTTTCTTTAAGATCCATGATTGGAGTGTGTTGGCCCGCTAAATCAGGAGCACCTGGGCCCAGAGTCACAGTGCGGCTCCCTCTTATTCCTCCACACTTAAAGGCTGTTGTTGCTACTTCCCTATTGTTTTCTTCTCGAGTGTTAAATTCTTTCCCCGCTGCACGTCCGTCTCCCTCTTTTGTCACGGCCCCTATCGGCGGGGGTTTAGCTCATTCAATTATTTTTTCATTTGATCTTATTCAGTTTATCTCCCAGGAATGGTGCATTTTCAGAATTCATTTCAACGCAGACTTTCATTGACAGGTCGTAGCCGGAGAAGCACAGGTGTAATGAAAGATGTTAGCGAGGTCTCTGAATCTTGCGCATCCCTTTTTTTTTCCTTTTCCTGTGGTGACACTTTCTGCAGGGAATAAAGCAGAAGGAGGCTCTTCTAGTACGCAGCTAGATAATGTGCTGGTGCACCTAATGAATGAATGAAAAACTTTGCTGCTGTGCGGTTTCCAGCACATTCGTGACATCAAATGTGACAAACCTGAAAAACCCATGCATCCTTGTTCCCTCCATTCCTCTTGTGTAGGATGTACGATGTTGGAGGCCAGAGAACTGAGCGGAGGAAGTGGATTAGCTGTTTCGAGGACGTCAGGGCGGTGCTGTTCGTGGTGTCGCTCAGCGGTTACGACATGACCCTGGTGGAAGACCCCTCCATGGTACGGCCTGCACTCCATCAGTATCTTCAATCAAAGCAACTGTGGGCCGCTTGTTCAGGCTCGCCCAATCAAATTATGTTCCATTCACGTAGACGAAGTTTCAAAAGTGACATTGTCCGCTCCCCCTGCACCTCTGCGGCCGTATGATGTTGTCCTCCTCTGTTGTCCTCTCTCTGCAGAATCGTCTTCAGGAGAGCATGAAACTCTTCGCCGCCATCTGCAACAACGTATTCTTCCGCAGCACATCCATGGTGAGAAACTCAGCAGTCTCAAACTTCCTCCAGCTCAGAAGGAACTCTTTGAGGGATTCAGTGCAGCTTCAAGTACTGAGGCTCTAGCGTTTCTCCCTTATCGACTGTGTTGATCTGCCCAGCTAAAATATTCATAATTATGTTTGTTATGTTTGTATAGCCTCGTGTTTTTGTTCAGAACTTCGTCCCTTTGAGGGCTGAAACTGAAATGTAATGGTGGACCACGGGCCAAAAGCAAACAACTATTGATTTATGTGTTGATTTATTAAGCTCTAAATTCATTAATTAGTTAATTAACTCCTTTATTTCCTTTATTAATTTAAGACAATTATTGGGCCTGCGTAGCACCAGGATACCAAGATCCTTTAATTAAACTATCTCTCTGCCCAGAAGACAAATGAATGATTAGGGATCCTACATATTAAAGACGGCATCAGCAGTAATTCATATTATACTGTTTTTAGTCTTTTAGCCAGATCAAACCTTATGGTGGGCCAACTTTATCCTGTGGGCCCCACTTCATGCATTCCTGTCTTAGAACTAGTCCTTCATATCTACAAAGACGTCAGGTCCCCTCCAAGGACATGATAATAATACCTGGGCACAGCCATGGAGACGAAGTCCCATTCTCTCCTATGAAAGTTGCTCTGTGACGCGTGAAGCCAAAGCGACGCGTAGTTTCCATGTCATGGGGCCCATAAAGCCTGCACACTAGATACTCCTGCCAAACAAGCTGGCTAACTTCCACTATAGCTACCAGCTAACCCGCATGGGGATAAAATAATGCAATTGTGCGACTCTTCTAGACTTTACAAATGTTATTGGACCAAATGGATCAAATTATGACAGTGAAACGAGTCATTTTGCTGCAGTTGTGACATTCCAAAAAAATCATCACTTGTTAATGCAATTACCATAATTTGGCTCTAGAGAGATCCTTTCACATTTTTAGCATCCACCATTGGAGAGAGGGCGGGGAGGGGTTATGAGTTTGTGATATCTGTAACCACAACGCTTGATGCCACTCAATCCTACGCACTGGACGTTTAAACCTTGATCGGCTAGAAACTGTGGAAACCGCTGCTGCGGTTGAGATATCCACCGCTGGTCCTGAGGCTGGCCAGTAGATGTTGCTTTATTTAGACAGAAAACACAGAGACAACAGGCTCCGGCTCAAGAGGGTGTGGACCACAATTCACTTAACAGTTCAGTTGGTGGATGGAGCTCTCGGATGAGTGGAGACACAAACAAAATCTCTTTGTAGCTCTCCATTTGTTCTCTATGACACCATGAGACAAGAATAACACTAATGTGTTTAATAAATGCTGTTTCCACGCACACACAGAGATACCGGGCCCCGCCTCAGCCCTTTGTCTCCGAGTCTTCTGTCACTTGTAATTAAACGGCGAGTTGTAATTAGGGTGAGCTTTGGCGAGGTGACATTTTCCCCTCTCTGTGTTTTTCCACTCTCGTTTCCGGTAAATGATCACATTAAAACAAGCGTGTGACGAGCTTGTTCAATTCATTCCACTTAAAGCATGTTGACGCGAGTGTCGTCTGCAGTTAAGAAGGCTCTCGCTGTGAACACTGGGTTTAACTCTGATGGTGACAAAAGAAAACTTCAATATCCGACCGATAAAAGGCACTCGTGCTACTTGATTAATCAAAACTCTGTGTTCCAGCGTCAGTATATTGAGATCCTGAGGGTGAGTGAATGAAGAATGGTGTCATTCAAACTAACGCCGCAGACTGAAAATATCGAAATCTTGAGCGAAAAATCGCACTGTTAAACCAAAGTAAATGATTCTTTTTTATAACCATAAAGAAGTGGCATTTAAGGCTTCATTAAATGGGCAATTAAAAGTCTGCTTGAGACGTGGTTTATGTGCACGCTTGTGTGTGGGCCTGCACGTTAACGCGGCGAACAGGCTCATTAAACAAAAGTGTTTCATGATACCGTTTTGTACGTGGGTGGGAAATTTGTAACCTCCACCTCAATTAACTCTTCACTGCGGCTGGTCAGTGATAATTACACATCTAGGTGTTGCGCTGCATCCTGTTCATTGAAAATCTGCACTACCTCATCCCTCCCTCGCCATTATCAGTGTGTTGGTTGTTTTTTGTTTTTTTTTGGCCATCAATCAGTCCGGAAAGAGAGAACTCGATCGTAGTTTTAATTGGTCGACTACAAAGCCAAAGGCACCCATGGAACCCGGCGGCAGCCGAGCACAAGTAGTGTTTTGGAGGCAGGAAGGCGTCACAGCAGAAACACAAAGACGTATGAAAGTAGCAGCTGAGCTTGTTGAGCGGCTGCACAGCAGACGACACGAGTGATCGATTGCACACTGATGACTGGAGCGAAGTCATTGATCCGCCATCATCACCCTGTGCTGGCACCAACAAAGCTATTGATTTTCACATTTTGCTTAAATATCTGCAAAGTGACGACAAATGTGGCGACAACATTTGAATGGGATTCATTGGTTTCATCATTTGGTTGGTTATTACAGCGCTTACAGGTGGGACTCACCAAATCAAATCAACACTTTATTTTTCTTGTGATCTTTCAGATTGATTTTTCCTTTCTCTCCGGGGAGGAAGCCTTTGAGGTCTCAGCTGATTGTGTTTTTTTTTTTTGTGTGTGTGTGTGTCTTTTATTGCAGATTTTATTCATGAACAAGATAGACCTTTTTCAAGACAAGATTTTACACTCTGGGCGACATCTGAGGTCATACCTGCCACAGTTTAAAGGTAGGCCTGATGTTAGTCATTTTTTGTGATACATCAATCCTTCCCGTAAACCTCTGTGGAGAGCACAGCCGTCAGATACCATGCATGACAAATCTCAGGTGAGATGGCACATAGCGCAAAGGAGTCTGGGTAGGGTGGAGGTCGGGGCTGACGGATTGCGTCAAACAAACACAGGACTTAAGTTAACAGACACAACGTATTTAACTTATGTCATGTATTCAAACGTGCAATTTGTAATAATCTGCCACCTCGAATTCATACTCCAAACAAAGAGCACACAAGCAGAGAAACCGCTAACTGCTGCCGAATGTAGCTGCTGTTAGCTAGTAAACCAGCTGTCACGTTAGCCGTCGCTGTTTACTACAAGACTATCACCTCTTACGGTAAAAAATTGTGATTGACTAGCTCTCTGCAACACAACACAAATGTTTTAGACGTTACGGCAAAACTGTCGTTTCCTCCCATTCTGCTGATAATGTTTGTTAATATTTGAATTTTTTAACCTAAAATTCTTACATATCGCACCTTTAATGTAAACAATCAGCTGTAGGCCTGTTTTGACCCACACAATGATCTTTACTCAAACCTAACCTGTTTGTGTGTTTATGTGATCATGACAACGACAGGTCACCTGACTATAGATCTACTCCCCACAGAATAAGGAATAATTTGCTCTGAGCATCATGAACATTTCACTGTAACCCGGTTTTGAGAAATAGCTCAATCACACAAAATGAAGACTTCACCTCACAAATTCAGGGATGGAAATTGCAAAATGTCAGTTAAATATGTCACGGTTTATAACATCCAGGAATAGCGTGACGCTAAAATATCTTGACGGTCAGTGAATTTGAAGAATACATTACTTTCAGCCGTACAAACCCAATTAAATCAAAAGAAGAGATCAATGTGCACAGTTATACATACACAGACAACCTCATAAAAAGCTCACACAGACACACAAATTGTGTTATTTTTGGTGGGATTTTTGTGTCTGCTCCCCTCAGCATTTCGCGCCCCACGTCTCAGTGGGCTCAACGGGGGCTGTGTCCTCTCTGCTCTCATGCAAATGTCAATATAAATGCTAAAACTCTCGGGATTGGGGTCCACCAGCAGAGCAGGCGTCTATTTGACACTGACCTCCGATGTGATGACTGGTCTGATACGTGTCTCACAACCTTTATTGTTCGATGTGCCGCCACACCCCCCGTCGTACTTCTGATGTTTTCATTTATGTTATTTTTTAATTGGACATTATTGAGCACAGTTCAAATTACAAATAAGTGCATGCTGTTACAATAATATATATAATATATAAGAAACAAAAACTAAAATTGTCAGTGTTTCGGCTTGAGTTTGCATTGTTTGAACTGTTATCTTTCTGTTTCCAGTTATCGGCTCGTTTGATCTCGTGGACTAATCAGGGCCACTTGACATGTTTCAGATGTCTATGAGTTGGTAATAGTTCCAACAGAGAGGGATTTCCCATTCAGTGATCCAACGTTTCACAGATAACAAGTACAGAGGGAAAATGAAAACAGATTTGTGCAACTGACGTTCTCCCTGCTTTCCTTTCCCATAAGCAGGGTTCAAGTTTTGACACTCCACTGTCTTTTCTTCAAGCGTGTTTGGTAGTAGAAGCCGGAATTGTTAGCTTTCTCTGACTTAAATGAATTGTCGCATTTAATCTTTATTCAGATGGGTCTCTGCTTTGGTGTTTCCATCGTTAGCCTCAACTCTATCACCAGTTTATTTCTACCACTTTTTAACATTTTTCCCACTTGTCCAATCGGGTAAGTGGGTTGCTAGATTTATTAGCCTGACGTGGTCATTTACTCGCCACGGGGCAATAAGGCAATCCTTATTGTTGAGCCCTGCAGTAACCTGTGACCCTGTGGAATCGTCTGACCCCCCCGAGGTTCAGAATCACTGCACCGAACTGTAGCCTTAATAAATGAGTTGAAAGCCAGCCCCACATCCCTCAGCTGGAACTGTGTTGTATCAGTGTTAACAATATAATATGTAGAATATAATGATAGATTAGTCACGTGATACCTTAAGTACATTTTACTGATGATACTTCTGTACTTGTACTTCAGTAGGATTTTTGAATGCACTTAATGTAGGAAGAGCATTTACATGAATGTATTGGTGCTTCTACTTAAAGGGGCACTACAGTATGTTTTCAGTTTTGGTAATATAGTTTTTTAATCAGAAGAGAAAGATATTCAGTGATTGATTTTTTTATGTTTTAACAAACTAAATAAACAAACTCTCTTTTCATGGCTGAATAAACAAACTGAACTTGAAGGACAACACAGATTTACACTGTTTTAATAAATATCTGGCGGACCCTGCCACCTTTCTGGCTTCAAACAGTGTTCTGAGACCTTATTATTATTCTCTGAGAACAGCTTGTTTATTCAGTTATTGAAAAAATATGTATTTCTATTTCTATTTGTATTATTACCCCATTTATATTGTAAATATTTCAATTCTGAGTTCGAATTTCTTTTCCTTCCCCATTTCATCTTTCTGCTCTTTAAAGTTAAGGATCTGAAAACCACTGCTGAGCAACAGTAAATAAGTTATTTCCCTGCAAAACTCAAATATGCAAATCATAATCTCCCTGGTTGGGATCCCACACTGATGCACATCTTAGTGAAGCACTTTTTCAGTTCTCTGTTGAGCCAGATTTGTATCGTTGTGAAGTCTGACCCCCCCCCCCACCACCTCTCCTCCAGGTGCAGACTGCGACGTGGACTCGGCCGCCCGCTTCATCGCCGCCACCTTTGTCTCACTCAACGCCACGCCCAGCAAACTCATCTACCACCACTTCACCACGGCCACCGACACCTCCAACATCCAGGTCGTCTTCCAGGTGGTTATGGACATGATCATCAAAGAGAACCTGGAGGCCGTGTCGCTCCTGTAACTGTCAGCGGAGGTCCGACCCCTCGTTTTAAAAGACTAAAATAGCAACGAACAAAAAAAAAGGATTTGAACAGGACGTGAAGATCATTTGCTCCAAACATACTGTCTCTGACACTCTTTGCCACTGAGGGATTTCATCTTCTGTGATGTTTGACTCTATGGAGCTCAGAAAAACTGAAGGAGGACCTTTGTTGTTGGGCTAGGCCCTAAAATGAGGGCATTTATATCTCTGTACTGTACTTTTAAAATCAGACTATGAATTGTGACGCCAATTTTTTTGAAGACTTTTAATACACATGCCATTTATCTGCCCATCTGCTCCTCTGTGTGTGGGCAGGACTCAGAGGGCGTGAGGATTTACTGTTTGTCCGTTTCTCCTCTCCGCAGGTTTCACTCATGCATACAATCGTGTGTTTTCCGCTCATCCATCACTGTGACTCCACTGTGCGTCAAACCCTCCTAATTAGGCGATGATCGCTCTAAAAGCACCCCAGTTTATGTTTACTCATCCTCACACATACACACACACACTCCGTTCCTCACTCGGTCCCCTGACTCTTACCATTCAGCGATGATGCTTTCTTAGAAATTGGGAAATTTGCAGATGAAGAAACCTCTCTGAAGCCTCCAATGTGTGTTTAGTTGCCATCTTTTGTTTTACCTCTGATGATTATTGTGTCTCAGTATGTTGGCACACACACTCATAAACCCTGATTATCAACCAGGATGATGCCGGCTATATATGAATTGTGTGGCACTGACTCTGCCGGGCGCCCCTGAGAGACTGACTGTGTTATCACACCAGCTCCGACTCCAGCAATAAGCAAGATATGGTAATGACTGATAGGGTCTGACATGGATACTGAAGGTGAAAGAAAAGAGAAAAACACCCCCAAGTGCCTTATGATGAAGTGGTTTTGCTGTCGTATACGTGTATTAAATTTCTGTATGGACTATTTTTCCTTTTTATTTTATTTTTGTTTTGCATTCCATGCTGTTTCTCTTCTCTGCCGGTCTTACACATCATCTTCTCAGACGATATTATGGTTTGTACTTTGTGTTGTGCTCAAACAGCAGTACAAAAATAAACCGGACAGGCTGACAATCTTATTTTGACATCGTATTTTAGTTTTCTTTTCATGTAAATGGGTAAAAGGAATAAATCAAGGCAGTGCTGGATCATCTATTTTACCCGTTTCATCCCTGTCTAGTTGAGTATTTTCAGACAAATTTAAGCCACACAGCGGGTTCCCAGTGTTTGTTCATTTTAATAGATAAAATAAATAAAAGTACTTTCCAGGAAATCTGCTCTGCAGTCAACTCTCTGGACATTTAATACACGTAAGTACATGTCAGGGTTAAACAGTTGAGAGTGAAAGAATATTAACTAACATCTCTCAAACTGACTTTTTATATATATATACATAACCAAAGATAAAACACTGAACAATGTTTGTGTTTTTAAATAAAAAGAGAACATTCAGAGTCTGCAGCGGTCCATCGTCGACAGTGATCATGTTTTTCCTCACACACTCATTCTTTGATTCTTCGGTTCCAGAGAAGCGCTGCCGGGTCTCGGTTGGAGGACCAGGACTGTCTCTGCCGGTCCGACCGGGACTCACGCGGACAGGCAGTCCAGGGAGTCCAGGGTGAGGAAGACGTCCGCCTTGCACTGGAAGGTGCCAGTCCCGTCCCGCAGCAGCTCGCAGCTCTTCAGGTTTGGAGAGATGTCCTTGACGCAGATGGCCTAAACGACGACAGAATTTAAAGTTAACAGTTGAAACTTAAATTTTTCATCTCATCTTCTCAGAAATCACATCAAACTATTTACTTTATCTTTTAAACTAATGGCTAGATCATTGCGACTTTTCGTTTTGCAGTAACAACAGCATGATGTCGCTTATTAGAAAAATTACACATTTTCAGCTCTGTCTATATTTTTTCAGAAGTTTTTTGTGGGTGATTTTTTATTTGTATTTCTTCTGTTAACTTTTTAACGACCGTCCGTCACCGTCATTTAAATCTTCCAGCTGCGCTTTGACCTGCAGCGCTCGTGGTTTTGCGCCTTTACGCACAACTTGCTCAACTTTTACAACAATTTTAATCTCAACTGCCCTTCGTGAGACCAAAACAAAAATGGAGTCTAATCTCTGACTAAGGTTTTTTTTTACTTCAAGTATGTCCTTGTAATGCTGAGGTATCGTTGTGAAAGTGTTTCCTCTGTTGCTTCAAGGAAATACATTTTTTACGCGCGTTCCTTCATTTCATCGTCAGCTAATTTACAAAAAAAATAATATATATGTATATATATACATATATATATATAACTCCCTCAATCATGAATAAAGTTTGTAGTATATGAAGTCTACTCACCATGCTTTTGAGGATGGAGATCTGCTTGTTAGTGTCTGGAATCACGCTGTTGCCAGCTGTCTCCCCGCTGTCCAACAGCGTCTCTTCGGACTCGGACCTCCGGACGTACGGCGACCTCCTGATGCCGGACAGCAAACCAGAGGCGCGACCCACCGAGTAGTAACTGGGCCCGGTCGACTGCTTGTACCAGGCTTCGACTGGATTGCAGGAGACGAGCAGAGACACTGCGACGCACACCACGGCAAACCTGACTGACCTCTCCATGTCTGGACCCGGCTTGGCACTTTCTTTACGCAGAGGACACACGGCGCGTTTCTCGTCTTGCTCTCAGTCAGAGGTCGACTGAATGTTTTGCTGGGTGTTTGGAAAACTTTCTGCTGCTTATATAGGCTGACTTGGGCGACGGTATCGTGACCCAGGAGGTTCGTCAAATCAAAATCGAGGTGGGTGGATGATGATCCTGTGTGTGTGTGTGTGTGTGTGTGTGTGCGGTAAAGAGTATGAGGGGGTTGGAGATGTATAGGGACGTCAGCTCTTCTCTGACGCTTGTAAAAGTAAAATGGATTAACATCAGTGGACCAGGATGACACAAATGATCAAAACTCAGAGATGTCCAGACAGATTATAATCGAATGAGGATGTGCTTTTGCATTTAAATAATAAGACATTTAGACTTTAAAAATGTCCTGAATGTATAAAAAGAATTATATATAAAATATATTAAAAAGAATAGCTCCTGGTTTGACACAGAAAAGTCATTTACATTAAAGAGATTTAGATTCATGGATAAAAGCCATGAAATCTGTTCAGTGCTTATCCTCGGCACTACAATCAGTTCGCCTGACTTCAAAAGACTTCAACATCAGTGAAAATGGACAGATTAGGAGTGAAAGAAAAAATAAATGAGCAGATCAATGAACATGACTGAATAATGGACTGATCCAAATTGTTCCAAAAGCTTTCTACATGGTCGGACTGCGAATCACATTAAATTGGAGGTCTGAGAAATCAATAAAAACCCCTTTCCTGATTGATTTTCCGACCTCCCCAGTCATGCGTCATGAACTCCACCGCCGTGTAATCAACAGATCAGTAGGAGAACAACCGTGATGGAGCCTACAACAAGGATGGATATGTTTCTACATTTGTTTCAATTAAATAATTACAGAAACAGTGAGTGTGTAATCATGTTGCCTCTCTATGAAACAGGGTTATGAGGAGGTCTGGATGATGGGAAGATGTACCTTAAATGTATAGCAACAGATAAGAGGGACCACTGACCTGGAAGATGGAATTATATAGTAACATAAAGAAGAACAATACAACACTAAAAACCAATGATAGGAATTAAGTTAATTCAAGTTGAGTTTATTTCCGAGCACTAAAAGCAGCAAGGACATACAAAAATAAAATACTAATACATTTCATTTATATTACAAGAGGAATCATGTATGGGGACATCATGTCAATCAGGATGAGTGAGAGTACCATTAGAGTCAATCAGAGTCCATTGTAGAGTGGTCTGCAGTGCGGCTCTAGCTTGTCCTCCAGGACGTAGTCAGGGCCACAGACCCAGGGGTCCCCCGTCTCCCACTGCCACTTCTGCAGACTCTGCCTCAGGTTCTCCAGCACCGTGCTGTAGGACGGGTCCGACACCAGGTTCCTTGTTTCCAGAGGGTCCGACCTGCGTCGTTCAAATTTATGCATCAGAAAACATTCTCATGGCCACTGCAAAGATTTTACAATGACTGAGGTCTCCATGTTCATCGGCGTGAATCCTAGGTGGAACGGTGTCAATTATAGACAGATAAAAGTGTGTTTTTAAGTTTCAAAAGAGTCTGTTGTTGATGTCTGACCTCCAGGAATGATTTCAAACAAATTATATGTTCAACAATAATTTAATTATACCAATCAAAGATGTAAAATATATTAGTAATTGTCACTTATATTAATATTCGATGCATTAAATGACACTACAGGTCACTCTTCATGCTAGTTAGTCAAGTAATTTAACTACAACTATATAAATGTTAATAATACAATCATAAACATGTTAGATTATAGCGCATACATAACTGCTTTGTAGACGTTTAAGAACATTAATAAAAAGCTGTATTTTGTATTTCTTATGTGTGCAAATACAGAGTTTAATGACTAATTAACTTGCCTATGATGTCATTGTCTTTATAAAGATAAATACATCTTTTTTTCTGCGTTTGTTTATTATATTGTTATTATATATTAATAGTATATATTGTTATATTCTATTATTATAAGTCAATTGATCTTGCTTTAGATCCAGTGTACAAAATGCTAGATTAACTGTTAATAAATGATAACATAAACTAAAACGAAACTGCTGAGTTTCTTGTAAATGCTTGTAAATGTCTTTTAATTTAATCATAAACATGTTTATGGAGCTATTAATAACACTTTCCTGCATGTAGTCTTATGAACCGCATGTTACAATATGTTAATAAGCATCTTTTAAAAAGGACTTATGAGGGCCATATCACATATTAAATCATGCTTGTTGCAAAGACTTTAACATAAAGTGTTACTGGCTTCTCAAAGATAATTAATAACTTAATCACAAAATCTGCAATTAATTCCCATTATTCCTATTACTGTTTTTCATATACATATAAGAATATTAAAATTGATTATGTTTAGTAAATTTTCTCTCCTTTATGATGGCCGTCTCTCTATCATTATCATTAATCACTAAACTGTCAACAGTGGCAGGTGTACCTCATTTAAATCAGAGGAACTCGTGTCTCCACCAATCAAGGTCAAGTATTGTGATCTCTCTGCTGAGGGCTTTAATCTCTAAACTCATCCACTAAATGTCCCTTTGACTGACTGATTTATAAACACGTTTCTCCTCCCAAGCCGAACACATGATGAACTCGAGGACAGACCTGGAGTTGTACAGCTCCCAGCGCTCTCTGTAGTAATACTGCTGCAGGCTTTTGAACCAGCGTGTGGGCTCACTCAGCCGGGTGCGGTTCAGCAGGTCCTGGAAGGTCGGTGACACGTACAGGTCCTGGTCGATGGGGAAGGGCATGCGGTAGTGTAGGTTGTGGAGGAGGTGGTACGCCCCCTGGTGGACAGAGCGGGTTGGGTAGTACATGGTTATCTGCAATGAAAATGACAGAACAGCAGTCAGGGTTTGGCTCTGAGAGGCAGTGGCTCTGAAAGTCCTGTGTGACAGCAGTGTGCTCACAGACCTCGTGGAGGGACTGGCTGGCGTACACAGTGTGCCAGCTGCTGGGCTCCGTGACTAGAGCAGGTAGTAAGGACCGACCGGTGAGGTGGACCGGAACGGTGGAGCTGCCGGGGAGGCTGTAGGATGGGTAGGGAACAGAGAACCAGTCCAGGATGGTGGGAGTGATATCTGCCAGAAAAAGAGAGGGAGACGAAGAGAAAATGAGGGAAAAGACAGTGAGAAAATAAGCAAAGGGCTCATCTGAGGCAAAACCTTAAATTCCAATTTAACGTTATTACTTATACAATAATAATCAGGCTTGGGGGGGTAACAAAATACATAATACATACAAAAGCAACTTTTCTGGTAAAGTTACAGATCATCAGAGTACAGATACATTCAGTAAAAGGGATTACTGACAGGATTACAATTTAAAAATAGAGAATGATATACAGTACTAGTCTGTAACCATGCACATGTGCACACACATGACAACACTTCACCAGTCTCACACAACATCACTCTGGTTATAAGTGAACTATACATATGCAAATTCTCACAGAATACCTTCTTGTTATTAAGATTAAATAGAGTATTCTCTTTTATTATTCTTTTCTCTTGTCTCTTTTGCATTTGTGCGGTACTGGGGTAATCCGAAAGAGAAAGTAATCCAGCTATATTTACTACTTTACTTTAAGATTGTGATTCTTGGATTAGTTTACTGACTACATTGTTTAACAGGTAATAAGTAACCTTATATATATATATATATATATATATATATATATATATATATATATAGTTAGATGCTTAAATACTTGCCGTGGTTTACAGCACATTATCTTCTGCAGACATTTACAGTATATCACAACTGTTTCTACCATTTGTTGTTACTATTGTTTAATTGATGTTATTTTCATACTTGCATTTATGGATCATATTTAGTTTATCTTATGGATCTGGTGCAGATGCATCATTCTGAAGTCTCCCTCTTGTGGCTGATTGAGCACATCAAAGAAACGCACTGACTGAGGCAAGGAACCTAAAGAAAGAAGGGTCATTACGTCACCGAATCGAGCGCTGCGGCCAAACTGTGGTTACGTTTGTCTTGATGTCTTGGTGAAACACACTGAAGCCCGACCTATCTAGGTCGTATTACTTCTGATGAAGAAACGCCTCCATAAAACGACAGAACACACTTCAGGTAGTTGGTTAAAGCTATTTCTTTCCTCAAATGATTAACAGGGCTGACAGTATTGTGATCAAACGGCGCAGGTCCGACCAAATATTGCTGGGAGACTGAGACTGTAATTACACTTTGAACGGGAGCCTTGTTCCTAGAGGAAATTCAGGGGAAATTAATATGTTGATAAAACAAATAAGATTTTAAAAAAAGGTAATTAACTTACACCCTCAAGTGTGTCCTTTCATTTTCTGGGGGCTTTTCTTTATCAGAAATTATACAACGTAGTTATGTTGGTTTTAGTGCGTTTCTCCATCTCCCATAGACTTCAATACAGCCATCTACAGTCTGGCACCAAAGCAAGATTCAGAAACATAAAGATCCTTCCCTCTGGCTGCTAGACTTTACAGTCTATATATTAACAAAAAATACTTTCCACTTGCAGCGACAGCTGATCCGAATTCATAATACAAGTCTATGCATCAATCCAACACCTCAAAATGCATCGATTAGAAACAGGATCCGGCTCCATCCCAGCTGCCACCTTTCTCTTACCCAGCAGACTGACGTAGGCCTGGCTGGTGTCTCCCCATCGCTCCCTGTGCTCCGGAGAGGACACCAGCATGGGCTCTGCTGTCCCCGAGCGGTATAGGTTGGTTCTGCCGTTGGGGAAGGGGATGCCGTTATCGGAGCTGTAGATGACCAGAGTGTCGTTTTCATAACCAGCTTCCCTGAGCTCCTGAAGAACCAAACCGATACCTGCAGAGGAGATTTACACCATCACAACTAACAGTCTAACATGAATGGCCTCTCTTCTTCCTCCTTATTTAGAGCATGTGTAGGTGCTGTTACAAACCTTGGTCCAGCCTGCTAACTGTGGTGTACTGTGCAGCCAAGTCGGCTCGTGCCACAGGC
>CAEMYA010000115.1:3817173-3836659 GCA_903131615.1 Diplodus sargus
GGTTCACTCACCAATTATCAGGAGGACATTTCTTCTTTTTGACTCTGCGGTGCAACATGATGCCAAAATGACAAAAACCAACTCAAGCAGCATGATGGTGAATATCTCTCTTCACTGTTTCCCACAGCTCACTAAGTCTAAAAATCTCTGCTCGTTTGTCTTTGACACATTTTACACGTGTCACAACAGCTGTACCCAACAAAAAGGATAATTACAGTCGTCAAAATCAACATACATAAATGTTGGGACGCATTCTGATATCTTCCTCAAACAACTTAAGCCCCGCCCCCCTGCGGTCACATGACAGACGTCACGTGAGGAGAGACAACAGGAACTGGTGTTCCGCGCTACATCAGCGAAATGACAGATTTTAGGAAGTGGCTTTAGAAAGGAACAAAAGCTGTGTGACAAAAAAGGACCTGCAAATCACAGCGGGTCCGCTGAATAATGACATAGGTGAAGGCGCCGGGTTGGGTAAGAGTTTTTATTCTATTTTTCTTTCTTTATTATTATTATTGTTATTATTATTATTATTGCTCTATTCTATTCTATTCTCTTCAGTTGTGTGCCTTTTTTGTTCCCTAGCTGAGTTTTTTTCCCTGCTCCACTCTAGTCTGATATATTCTGTTATGTTGTTTTTTTAGGCTATTTTATTCTCTTTTGTTCTGCTGAGTAGTTTTCTCCACTCTTTTCTATTCTACAGTGAAGTTGTTGTTTTTCTCCTGTTTTTGTCTATTGTGTGCTGTTGTATATTTTTCAGTTCTGTTATATTTGTGTTGTGCTACATTTTGTTCTATTGTATGCGTTTCTTCAGTGTGTTCAGTTCAATTCTGTTTTATATATATGTTCTAATATAAGTACAATACACAAAAACATGTCATTCTTCCTTTTCTGCTCTATTTTATCCTCTGCCCCTCTTTTCGTTAGTCTCACAGCTGTGCAGATTGTTCAAATTCTTCCACATAGTCGATGCAAAATCCAATCGTTCAATCAATTTTAAGAAATTAAGAAATTGATTCAATTTTAAGAAATTGATTGAACATAAGCACAATGGGACATAAAATGATCGCACTGTAAGTTGAAGGTGCTGTTAACTCGCATAATACTGAGCGAGCATGTGAGTGAATATTTCATAGTGAGGGAGTTTTATGGCTTGTAGGTGATTGTGGAGAAAAGATGTTGTAAAACAACCAGGTACGCTGCGCTGTCATGTGATCATATGAATATAAAGACTACAGAGCTGATGATGACAGAAAGACTTTTGGAACATTTCCCTCATGTATTAAAAAATTGAACTTGTAAGCAGATGTGTCGGTTGCTGCATGTGACCTGACAGGTTGCAAGTCAGTTGACTGATGACTTTTGTTTGCTGTTCTTTTCACACACAGATCACAACATGCGTCAGAGGATATGTTGTCTGCTCTCTGTGATGTGCTGTGTATCGGTCCAGAGAAACTCTCGGACAAACTGACACATGATCGCACACAGAGCGCGTCTTTGTCTTCTTTCCCTGACTACTGGGTCTGTGGGGAAAGAGGAGGCGAACCAAAGCCAGAGGAACCAAGCAGCACCTCCCGAAAGCTGATGTCTGATGTTTAAAGTAATGGAGGAAACTAAATTGCTTTATTGTTTTATCTCCCCACATTTGCAGACATTTGAATACGTAGAAAGTCACGTTATCAGTGTGCATTTGTTGCTGTCGTCCCTCTCTCCAGGTTCTCTTTCCTCTCCTCTAATTCTTGAGCAATGGACCAGCCTCTTCTGGGACGAGTGTCCGCTGCCGGCCGGGGCTGCTGCTCCTACGGCACCCTGAAGGCCTGGCTGCCCATCCTCTCCTGGCTGCCCCGTTACAAGCTGAAGTGGCTTAAGATGGACCTGCTTGCAGGCCTCACAGTCGGGCTGACAACTGTGCCACAGGCGCTGGCTTATGCCGAAGTAGCCGGTCTTCCTGTGCAGGTGAATCTTGCCTGGGTTGTCTGTGAAGGTTCATCTCTGGTATTCATCTTCCATTTAGTCCTTTAGAAGTGTGCATCCGCTCTATGATTTTTGTCACTTCTTCCTGGGCAGATGAATGTCAAAATAAACTTCACACGTGCATCATTCTAGTAAAACATTAAAGTGATGTGACGAGACAAAAATAGTGAAAAAGCAATTTTTCGAGTGGAGGGGGACTTTAATCCGCAATGCAAATAAATAGTTGTTAATTTTTGCTCTCTTTGAATGTGAAATAATCTCCCTCCACAGTACGGACTCTACTCTGCCTTCATGGGGGGGTTCATCTACACCCTCCTAGGGACCTCTAAGGATGTGACACTGGGTCCCACGGCCATCATGTCCCTCCTGTGTTTCTCCGTGGTGGGGGGGCAGCCACACCGAGCCGTGCTGCTCAGCCTCCTCTGTGGACTCATCCAGGCAGTAATGGCATTACTGAGATTAGGTGAGAGGAGGGCTGCTGAGGCCATGTGAAAACCTTGTGACTCCAGTTTTGGGGGTTTTCTAAATTTAGTTGGCACTCGTGACAGCGAGTGAGTGTGGATGAACTTGCAAAAGGCATTTTTCTCAAAAAAGGAATGTGTTTTTATTCACAGTCCGACACATTGTTTTTACCTATGTGCAATTACATTTTAGCATTGTCTAATTTTCTGTAAAGATTTAAGCGTGGGCTCTGTATCAGAACCTGATATAACAATATCGCAAAATTAACTTGAGTGTTTAGAAAAGAGAGAGAGAGAGAGAGAGAGAGAAAGAGTTATGTAGAAAATTGCTAAGCTTTAGGGCCAGAACTACAGAAACAGGACAGCCACTTCCTACTAGCGCATCGATGACTTCCTGTGCCTTACCACACACACGTTTTGTGGCATCTGTTGATCTCAACCCCACTTTCCCTTTTAGGTTCAAGGTCCATTTCATGACTCCATAAATCATTCATTACTTTGCATTTTCTGCAGGTTTCCTGCTGGACTTCATCTCTTTCCCTGTAATAAAAGGCTTCACTTGTGCTGCTGCAGTAACCATTGGCTTTGGCCAGGTCAAGGTGAAATTTAAACTCATGCACACACACACACAGTGACTGCAGTTTCACCACGTTTAAACTTCATAGACTTAGAAATGGTGTCTCTAGTAGATATTTCGTCTGACAAATGTTTTATTATGCCCAAAGTCAAGTTGCCAATCTATATAGTGAATGACATCTTGTGCCCTTAGACTCTCGCTTCAAGTAAGGAAAAACCAATGATGAAAAATAAAAACGCTTTTAATGGGGAAAACAGAGAATAGAGAAACATGACCTGGTTCTCGTCACCAACAATGCTTCTAGCTGCTTGCGGAGCTTGGCAACTTTCTTTCAACGGTGAAAGACTAACATTTAAAACAAAGTAAAAAATAATAATTTGGATATTACAGTTACACTATACAATATTGAAGGTGCTGTGAGGTGTTACTCAAAAGAGAAGTAAAATAATTCAGCAGCTGACTGATGTTAAATGGAAGATCAATAATCGTTAATAATCGAAAATCAATTTGTAATCGAATCGAGGCTTCAATAATCGGAATCAAATCGAATCGGGAAATTGGGCTGATTAACCACCCCAAGTGCAAACCAAATCTTGTAGTTACGGTTTCTATCTTAAAAGCAGGAGATAACTCCTCTTGTTCAGATTTGCGTCTCTTCTGAGTGTCAGTGGTTGCAGCTGATGCCAGTCCTGTTTTTCCTGTTTCCAGAATATTCTTGGACTTCAGGGAATTCCCCAGGAGTTCTTCCTGGAGGTTTACTACACCTTCTACAGGATCCCAGAAGCCAGGATAGGTGACGTGGTGCTGGGTCTGCTCTGTCTCGGTCTGCTGGTCATGTTGTTGTTGATGAAGGCGAGTCTTGGCTCTGACGAGGCTCCGTACTCCAGCTGCTCCAGAGTCGCCAGGAAACTAGTGTGGACTGTTGCTACCAGTCAGTACCCGTGTGTGTGTGTGTGTGTGTGTGTGTGTGTGTGTGTGTGTGTGTGTGTGTGTGTGTGTGTGTGTGTGTGTGTGTGTGTGTGTGTGTGTGTGTGTGTGGCAAATGCATGTATGCCAATCACAGTGTATGAATCTGAATTTTACAGTGTGTCTACACTATGGTTTAGTTACACCTTTCTCAAACCTTCCTCTTTTCTCCAATCTGTACATGATCCTGTCTTGGTCAGTGCGTAACTCTCTAGTGGTCCTGGCGGCATCCTTCATAGCATTTTCCTGGGATGCTTACGGTTATCATGTCTTTACAATCACCGGGAAAACTTCCCCGGGGCTCCCACCATTCATGCCCCCACCCACCACGGACACCACAGCCAACGGCACCGTCGTCTCCTTTGGAGAGATTTTAGAGGTAAGGAGCAGAGAGACGTTGCCAGCCACAGGGAGATGGCAGAGATTCTTTTCACAAAATGTTTGAATTGCAACTTTCACTTCCTCATTTCTATCCAGTTTGCAAGAAGATCAGCTGAATAACCGGTCTTCCTCTCTCTGTGTGTGTGTGTGTGTGTGTGTGTGTGTGTGTGTGTGTGTGTGTGTGTGTGTGTGTGTGTGTGTGTGTGTGTCTGTGTGTGTGTGTCTGTGTGTCTGGGTGTGTGTGTCTGTGTGTGTGTGTGTGTGTGTGTGTCTGTGTTGTGCAGGGCTTTGGAAGTGGGCTGGCTGTGATTCCCTTCATGGGTCTGTTGGAGAGCATCGCTATTGCTAAAGCTTTTGGTAAGTGTTTTATCCACACTCAAAACACAGCACTAGAGAGGCTGTTGGTTCGTCAGTCCATCACATTAGTCCAGACTAAAATATCTTCATAGATATAGGATGGATTGTGATTGAATTTGGTACAGACATGGATGTCCCCCTCAGGATGAATTCCAATACCTTTTCCTCTGCCATCATTATGCCAGTGATTTAATTACTACCTGTACCACCTGAGGTGGGAGTAACTTATATTATACCTACTCAAATTACTGCAATTGAGTCATTTTAGGGGTAATTGTACTTTTATAATGCAGGTACAAATATGCTTTAAGTGTATTTCTATTAGTGGTGGAAAGAGTACTGAAAATCTGTACTCAAGTATGACTACAGTTACGTTACTGAAATATTGCTCAGTCACAAGAAAAACTACTCGTATTTGTAGAGTGGTAGACTGGTTGAGGATTCATCGCTATTTAAATAAATTTTGTTGATGTTTCATGCATCGTCAATATCAGGCATTTAATTTAACTGTACTTGAATGGAGATTTTCAATATTCTTTGGACCACTGCTAAATGCCAGTAAAATAAATGACATCCCAATCAGCCTCAGGTCTACTTTGTGCTAATTAACAAGTGTCAACACGCTAACACTTGTTAACATAGTACAGATTATAACTGCTAAACATCAGCATTGTCGTTGTGAGCATGTTTGCATTTTGTAGCCTCTCAGATCTGCCAATGTGGCTGTTTTCTACACAGAATACTAGCTTTAGATATTCAAGGCAGCCAAAGAATGTGGTTTCATCTGAAAGCTTCGAACTTCCTGTTTCTCCTCAGCCAGTCAGAACGACTACAGAATCGATGCCAACCAGGAGCTGCTGGCGATTGGTGTGACCAACATCATGGGTTCCTTTGTGTCAGCCTACCCTGTCACTGGCAGCTTTGGGAGGTCTGTCTGTCTGTCTGTCTGTCTGTCTGTCTGTCTGTCTGTCTGTCTGTGAGAGCGAGGTTTCAGATGCTTGCAGTATTTACAGTGTCATGTTTTCTCCTCACATCCAGGACAGCGGTGAACTCCCAGACTGGTGTTTGCACTCCAGCTGGAGGGATTGTCACCAGTGAGTCCGGACACCTTCACTGTGTCTCTTCTGCCCTCTTGTGGTGGTCTCTGTTGTCACACATTATTCCCAGTACTGTAATGTCTATGCTTCACTCTCAAATTCTTTCTGTCTCCTCTGTTGAGAAGTGTTGTCATAGAGGACAGAGGTGGAGGTTTTAAACGAAACAATAAATACTGGCTTCAAAAGACATCAAAGGCAATGTGTCTCTTAAAAAAAGGCAGGCCAGCATGGGGCCAATTCCTCTTAATTTCACCTTCTCTCTCTGTTTTTGCAGGTGTGATAGTATTGCTTTCCCTGGCGTTCCTCATGCCGGCCTTCTACTACATCCCCAAAGCTTGTCTGGCTGCAGTTATCATCTGTGCGGTCGCTCCAATGGTAGATTACCAGGTTGTGGCTAAGATGTGGAGGATACGCAGTAGGTGTCTGCTCAGTTTTTCACTAAAGTGTGTCTCACATGTGTTCGTTTGTTTAGTTATGGTCTCGTGCTCACATAAGTTATCCACCACAGAACTGGACCTGCTGCCTTTTCTCGTGACGTTCCTGATGAGTTTCTGGCAGGTGCAGTACGGCATCTTAGGAGGTGTGGCTGTATCTGGAGCCATGCTGCTGTACAAGATTGCAAGACCACGGATTGAGGTACCATAATAATCTGCACAGGACTGTGGGTGTGACACTTTTAGGAAGAATCTACAAAAACATATGTAGTCTTTCGTTGCCAGCACTCAAGTGTTGATTTGCTTCTGTGATTTGTAAAGGTACAGCAGTCATTTGCTTGTCTTAGGGGCAAACACACTAGAATATAACTTAGCCATGTTGTATGTGCTTTTCGTGAGCAGGTGTCTGATCACGGTGTGCTGGTGATGGAGTTGGACAGTGGACTCAGCTTTCCTGCCACAGAGTATCTCAGCCATGTTATACACACTCAGGCTCTGCAGGGTAAACACATGCTTGTCTTTGTTTCAAGGACACTTACATGGCACGGTAATGTGTGGTGATCTCTGTCTTGTTTAAAACCACTTCATCTCTTTTTGTTTTCTCTCTCATTTCCTCTCTTCCTAACATCGCTCGCCCAGCATCTCCTCCGCGTTCAGTGGTCCTGGATTGCCACCATGTCAGCACCATAGATTACTCTATGATCAGCGAGCTCAGGGACCTGCTGAGGCAGTTCAAACTGCGAGAAGTGCATCTGGTCTTTTCAAGATTGCAGGTAAGACATATTGACCTTAGGAATGATTTGTTCATCTTAAATTTCAAAATAAAATGTTTTTTTATGTGTCGGACTAAATTACATTTTTAACAACACAGCACGACAAAATGTATGCTCTTTCCTCTTTCTCACACACTTTCTGTTTCTGTTGTTAAGCCGTCTGTTCTGACAGTCCTCCTAGCAGCTGACCTGCAGGGCCTCAGGTATGCAGACAGTGTGGAGGCAGCACTGCAGATGGAGTCAGAAAACCTCCCCAATGACTGACAAAAGAACTTGCCAATCGCAGAGTTGGGAGTTGGATTGATACGGGAAAGAAGCAATAAAGCAACAACACTGATCTTTGACATATCTTATCCGGGATAACTGGACCATTATGAAGGTGAAAAAAGTTGTGACCTACCTCCAACAACCGATTTACTGTCTGTTCGGTGCAGATGGGCAGGAGCCAAGTGATGTCACTCTTTTTCTTGTCAAAGGAAAGCGTGGCGCTGAATTTTGTATCTGCTAAACTTGACTTTGCTAATTACAGCACTACACTGACATTGCACAGCAACATTGGACCAATAGTGTTTTTATATGCTTTTAAGGGACGTTATGTTTTTGGTACGAATGAGGAATTTAGAGATAACATAAACAGAATAAAGATGACAGGTGTGTAAATAATAAACAAAGCAGAGCAAAACTGTACATACACACATATGCCACCAATCATGAGTTGTTGAATTTATCCATGTAAACGAAATGTAAATTAAATATCTTATTTTACGGTGGTAAAGAAATGTTGCCAAGGTGGTGATAAAATGTTTCTAATTGACTTGCATGATAAACCTTAATCACAACTGTACAACGATTTTTACTAAATATAATGTTTATATTGTCATGTTTCTTCGTGTGTGTTTTTGTGTGTGACTCTGAGCAATGCTTTCCTATGTTATAATGAATTTGCACTTTTGTGCAAACAACACATTGATTCGATTTCAATTCAAATCGATATTGAAATCAAATTGAATTGATTTTTGACATGACGTGACACATATTGCTGTAGCGAGCATTTAGATATTAAAAGGCAAATTATTGATTAGAAAACATACTATGACAAATTAATATACTGTAGCAAAGGAACATATTACACAACAAAACAAATAATCTGTGCTGCAATAAAAGATACATGTCAACACACATTCATGCTCCAAAACAACAACAAATAACTCACCTCAGCATAATTTTCCACAAAGTGGTGTCGTCATTGAGGGTTTCTAATGCTAATACAAATATTATGAATATGATAATAAATTAATAAATATTATGAGTGATAACATCGGTGTAAAATCCATTCAAATTTGAAACCTATGACAAGACCTTTATGCAACTTGCAGTCCAATCCATGGCCTGAACAGCTTCATGCTTCCAGTATTTTCAAGCTTGAAGACAACCTCAGACATGAAGTGTATTTGTTTTATGTAGTATTTAAACAGCATTATATAACTTTTTAGCCTTAAAAATACCAGCGTCAGAATCATGTTAATGGTACAGCGTCTTGTAACAGGATGAGTGGTGTCTCTATCACTAGTTTCTGCACTGTGTATCTTCAGTGAGGGGGCAGGATCACAGTGTTACATGTTGTTATACATGCTTTCTCCAACATACACATTTTCAACACATAACATTGTTATGATGTGATGAGTTGCAGTGAATATTATCAATAGCAGTGCCTAATGATCTGTTGGTTTTATTGAACTCTAAAGGATACATATCAGCTTCTCTAGACAAGCCTTTATTGCATCTGGATAAATCAAAGACCATAAAGTACTTAAAATGTCAGCATAAAAGCTGAAAATGGATTTTTACCACACCCAGTAAATATTGATCAAGTGAGTTTTTGTCCAGGTCCCAAAGTTCAGTCCTTCAGTGGGCCACAAGCTGGTGTCACATACTGAAGGAGGGAGTGTGTGTGTGTTCTTTGGATCACTGAATCTAGTTTCATCCATCATCATGACTAATAATCCACTGGCTGCACACAATTTGAGTAATTATTTACAAGGCTGTTGCGCCACTGGGTAAAGTTTCTGATTAGAACTTCCCCTACCAGACAAGTCCCCGTGAGTTCTCCTGTCAGTTCTGTTATATAATCTTGAGTAACTGTAAATCTTAAAAACGCCCTTGAATACCATTTTAAAAACATGCATTTTAGGTAGGTTTTATTCTGAACTGTGGTCTGTATTTGGCTTTTACTAGCGTGACTTGACTCAAGCATTAATATATTTAATATCAATCAATCAAACGATCAGACTTTATTTATAGAGCACTTTTCATACATCGTAATGTAGCACAAAGTGCTTTACAGAATAACAATGGCAACAATTTCAACATTACCCCATACATACGCACACATACCCCCCCCAAACACACACACACACACATACACACATACACATATATAGCTACTTAAACACAATAAGTGAAGTAAAGGAGTGAGTAATAATACATGAATAAATGGTAATAAATAAAACAGGGAATTAACAACAGGTATTGCAGAACTGAGGAAACTCTATCATTGATGTATTTCACTGAGGAGACACTAGAGGCAGTAAAATAAGATGAAATAAAAAGAAACACTAAAACTAGGGTGAAATAAGATAAAATAACAAAACACTAAAACTAAAACTGATAAAATACTAAAGGAGGTTAAAGTCAAATCAATAACATATATAAGTAAAACGCGAATACAGTAAAAGAAGATAAAACTGAATAATTAAGTCAATAGATAAGTGGTGAGTGAATCAATAAATAGAATAAAACCAGGTTAAAGCTGAATAAGAATCTATAAATAAATCAAATTCAGCAGAAAGCCAGCCTAAAAGGGAAGGTCTTAAGGTTGCTCTTAATCTTAATTAATATCATGCAAAGGGACTGTCAGTGTTGGTGATGGAAACACACAAGCAGATGATGCTACGATGAGCTTGAGGGTCAAAACAACAGTTCACAAAACAGAGTGTGAGCGTGTAGATAGATTAGTCAAGTCACAAGGGCAGTCACACATGAAAGCCCCTGAAACATATTTACTCAAATAACTTTTGGATGCCCTCACAGGTGGTTTATATGGTTCATGTCCCCCGCAGGATGATTTGAAATCACATCAGTGATGCCCTGACTTTTCGTCAAGCGCCATCATCAGGTTAAAATCTTGATTCAGTCCATGCTCTGCATTAAGAATAATACTTGCAAAATGAATGGCATGCCCATCGTCACTATGGTGACCGTGATAAAAACTCTACTGCTAAACATCAGCAAGCCAGCGTTGTCATTTTGAACCAATTAGCATATTGATGTTATAGCATTTAGCTCAAAGCACAGCTGTGCCTACGCTGCCTACAGAGCTGCTAGCGTGGCTGAACCGTGTTTTCTTGTATTGTCAGAGGTGTAATCAAAGCTGATCAAACCACACTAACACACTAAGATTATCTGAGTTTTGGGTTGATTCACTTCTAATAAATAATAACATGGGCTGTTTTTTCCTTTCTGAACATGATCTTGTGTTGATGTTGACCTTTGATCTTCAGTCACAGTGACCATATTTACATCATGTGATGACAGTTGAGCAAAGCTAGTGGGGGAATATTAAGATTAGATCTTTTTTTATTTTTTTTATTTTAACAATATTTATCTGTTTGTGACAAATTGAAATGAACCCCTAGTCCAGTGTTAATGTGTATGTTCTTTATTTTGTTTTTGAATTATGAGGTCAATCTGGTTTATCAGGTCACCAATGTACTCGAGTACAACAACATAGAGTATACTCAGCGATGGAACCTGACTAAGTACGTTCACTTAGGTACTATACTTCAGTACAATTTTTTTTTTGAATACTTTATTTGTAGGTTTTCAGTTTTTATAGACAAACATCAAAGATTACGTACAAAAAAGCAGAAAAAACATACAAACATGTGACACTAATACAAAAACAAAAGGCTCTACCATTCCCTATCCTCTGGAGGAAACAGGCAGGAGAAAGGAATTTTAAAAAGGGGAAACAACAAAAACAAGACAAAACAAAGCAAACAAACAAACAAACAAAAAAACAGTGAAACAAATTAAAAAAACAGCAACAACCCTGCGCTTAAAGAGTTCAACAGTTAACATAAAAAAACAGTGCTAGCTATGAGATAAAATTTTATAGTATGTTGCCTTGACCGAGAGAAGAAGCTGCGTATATTATGCATACACACGCACACAGATGCACGCACAGCACATATACATACCATGTCCATACATCTGCATGCACAAACACGAATGCGATGACATTAATGCTTTAGTCCGCTCTCGACAGGTAAGAGAGAAATGGTTGCCACATTCTATCAAAGGTCACAGAATGAAAAGGAAGTAGTGTATCTCATCCTCTCAAGATGCAATACATTGGTAACCTCTGCCAGCCACGTCCCAAAAGTAGGCACCTCTTCCTTTTTCCAAAGGGTTAGAATATTCCTCTTTGCAATGACCTACTTCAGTACAATTTTGAGGTATTTGTACTTTACTTAATTTCCATTCTCTGCTCCTTTACGCTTACGCTCTACTGTATTTTGGAGGCAGCTTTGTTTACTTGTTACTTTACAGACTCCAGTTACTATAAGTACATAATTTGCCATAGATACATTTTTAATACTTATGTACATTCAATGTCAGGTTCTTCATGGCTTTTACCAAAGTAATACTTTGACATGATATCTTTGCTCTTACTCAGTGATAACTTTTGGCCACATTTAACCACACTGCATATGTTTTCTTATCAGTGTTTCTGCCTGTGTGACTGACAGTTTTGTGCACACGCTTTCTTTATGAACAAAGCCCAACTTTCTCGGAAATGTTGTGAATTGCCTTGTAGTGAACTTACATCAATGAGCAGAGAACACTGTTGCACAAAAGCTTTGGGATAAGTGTTGTAAAAAATGATTGCCCTTGTTTTGTAATAGATGTAATTGATCATCCATTAACGTTTAAATGATAAATCAAGACAGAGGTAGTATTTATGGTTCCAGTAAGTGATGATAAGTTATCAGTATTACTGTAATTACAAACTCATTCTCGGAAAAAGAGAAAGGTCACCCACTCTGGTTCACTGTCATTTTCCAATCATTTCAAAGACACCTATCTGATCATAAAAACCTTTTCAGAGCCAGACATTTACATACAGATCATGCACAGATATTAGATGGGGTCCAACATGTGCATGCTATACAGTCATAATTGCTGACATTAGAGGTCCAGTGCCAGTTTGATTAATTAAAAAAAAATAATCTCAATTTATGGTGTGGATGTGATTAACCTGTGTAAAAAGCAAATACATTGACCTGTAGTTAAGAGTATGTGGTCAGATGAATTATAATCAAGGTCAGGAATAAAGTTTTGATGCTCAAGAACACTCAGTCACTGCTGCTGACGGAAGGTGGTTATAAATGGGCATGTCGGCGGATACAATAATGTTGGAATGTGCAAACGTACTGAGGCCAAGAGGTCTCCGCTAGATTCCAACACTGACCTGAGATTGATCGTGGTATCATAAAATATATTGACCCAGGTCTTTGTTTGTGTGCCAGTTCTGCTCAAATTTTATGATTTTGTCTGATTGTGATTAATAAGTAACTCCTCTGATGTCATATGTATGAGTGCTGTCATTTGCCCCATTTATGTGTTTGATCAATGATTGCCTCGTACGATTGTTTGACCAAACACACAGACCTATAAATTCTCACACTCTCACTCACCTTCTCACCAGCTCGTGGATTCACCTCAGAGTCTCTCCAAAGTAAGACTGGCATTGTGAGGATTTTTTTCTCATGGCAGCATAATTTCAAAAATGTGACTTTAAAACATCTTCTTTTGTCTTTTTCAGCCAGTTTGTGCATGTGGTCCATAATGGCGGTGCCTTGGGGTTTGATGTTACTTGTTACTTTGCAGATTTTTACAGGAAGCATTTCAGGTGAGCCATCTGACTTCGTGACACATATCTACTGTGTAACTCTGCTTTTGTTTATGTGGAAGAAACTAGATTCATTTAATTTTTTTGTATTCCATATGCATGCGTTTCAATCAAATCACTCCAGTTACCTCTAATCAGACTGATAATACCTTTTTAGATATGAACTTGATGACTTACATTTCCTCTGTGCTCCACTCAAATTTCTCCTGAGTGGATTTCAGATTAAACATGTTATTTGACATGTTGCATATTCCTATTACACTGATTTATTGAAGCAAATTCATTCTTACATGGAATTATGTCTTGAATATAACTTAACGCTCCTTTTCTATTACATCAATATGAAATTATCATGCACATTTTAGATATTTGTTTTAAATATTTGGGCCAGACAGAATTTTAAAATAAAGTTCTGTGAGCCCGAACAATGCTTCACTACCTATATGCAGTTTTAAAAATAATCTGAGAGACAGGTGCAGTAATAGGAGACCACTTAAAACGTATAATGAGCAACAGCATCCATCAAACTTTCCTCTATCCTTGTTGCAGGGACACATGTCACCAGTTGTGATTCGTGTCACGAGGACGCCGTCTGCGTGAAGTCACAAGAAAGAGGCGACTCCTTCATCAACCACGAGCTCCTTTCTTGTGTCTGTAGCAATGGCTTTGTAGGCGATGGTCTCACCTGCTACAATATAAAGCTCTGTAGTGACTCTCCTTGCTGCAGCCAAGGTTATCAGTGGTCAACAGAAAGGGGCTGTGTGGACATTAACGAGTGCTCCCTCCCAGACTCACCGTGCGGGCCAACTCAGGTTTGCAGAAACACTCCAGGCTCCTTCGAATGCCTGGAGTCTTCATCCAGCGGCAGATCAGGCCCCTCCTCTAACTCTGTCCGCTTAAGCTGTGGAAACTCTAGTTGTCCCTCAGGCATGGACTGCATCAGTTTGAATGGGACTTTGCGTTGTGTTGACCCCTGTCAGCACTACACTGGACTGAATGATCACTGGCGGGCAACAAATTACACATCGCCTGATGACCTACACTGTGACCGTCACTTTAACGGGCAAGTCTGGTATCGGCTGTTTCTGGGGCACAACAATGCTCGTATTCCAGAGAGGTGTTTGGCTGAACACAGCTGTGGAACCCATGCTCCTCTGTGGCTGACAGCTCCTCATCCCACACAGCCAGGTCAAATTGTAGAGCGCAGTGTCTGTGGCTCCTGGCACGGCGACTGCTGCAGGTTCAGGACAAATAACATCCATGTAAAGCTCTGCTATGGAAACTACTACGTCTACAAACTTGTGGATTCAGACACATGCTACCTTGCATACTGTGCAGGTATTGCTCCTCTTGAAACATGTTTCACTGTAACATCAACTTCATAAATGTTCATATCCAATCCATTCATTTAACTGTTTTAACAAGTGAAGAAACTTTTGTACCTCATTGTTTTTTATTTTATAGAGGTGAATGGAACAGACACTGTAGTGCCTTCAACCACACCCTATCCAAGACCACATACTTCTGCCAGTAATCAGGTCAACATGACCACCACAACAGCCGCAGGCAACAGCTCATCAGCAGAGGGGCAGGTCCGTCTGGTCAGTGGAAACAGCTCCTGCGCTGGTCGAGTAGAGATCTTCCACAGCGGACAGTGGGGGACGGTGTGTGATGATTCATGGGGCGTGGCTGATGCTCAGGTGGTGTGTAGACAGCTGGGCTGTGGCCGTGTCCTATCAGCACCATCATCTGCAGCCTTCGGGCAGGGCTCGGGGCCCATCTGGTTGGATGATGTCAGGTGCACAGGCAGCGAATCAAAGCTCTCCCAGTGCAGCCATCAAGGGTTTGGATCTCACAACTGTGGTCACAACGAGGATGCTGGTGTTGTCTGTGAAGGTAAATGCAAATTTTCACAGCTAAAGAAAATGACGTCTCACTGTGTAACATGCTGTCTATGGTGTCACATTTAGATGAGTACGCTCATATACGCCCAATACGCTCTTTAAACTACCCCCTCTTTATTATCTGCAGGCTACAGAGCCTGCAGAAAGAAGCCGTGTGTAGTTTTCCAAAGTTGTCACTGTCTTCATAAAGTCCGTCTGTCATCTGTGTCTCATATCACCAGTGTTGTGTTGCATCTTTTCTGTTAGCTCGTTCACCAGTGAGACTGGTCAACTCTGCCAGCCGCTGCTCTGGCCGAGTGGAGCTCTACCACGCTGGACAGTGGGGAACAGTGTGTGACGATGGCTGGGACCTGAGGGATGCCGACGTGGTGTGCAGACAGCTGGACTGTGGTCCTGCTCGTTCAGCACTATTAAATGCAGCTTACGGACAGGGCACTGGACCCATCTGGCTGGACGATCTCAATTGTTATGGCAACGAACAATCAATAACAGACTGCAGACATCGAGGAATCGGGGTCCACAACTGTGGTCACGTTGAAGACGCCAGTGTCATCTGTGAAGGTAAATGTTAACTCATTTCTAAAGTACACTCCAAATAGTTTTGCTCACATTTAACTAAAACCCTGATTCCTAAAGCGTTTGTAAAGTGTGTAAACATGAATAAAACTCATGCCTTCTGACATATGCTCAACTCAAACTCAATGCTACAAAGACAACACATTCAGTGTTTTACCTCATCGACTTCATTGACTTTTACAAATACAAGTATTCTTAATTTGATATCAGCAACATGTTTTAAACAAGTTGGGACAAGAGCAGCAAGAGAATGTGAAATTTGTGGAGTCTTTCAATAACACCTGTTAGGAACATTCCACAGGTAAACAGGTTTATTGATAACAGGTGATAGCATCGCAGTTAGGTATGAAAGACACATCCTCAATAGGCTCAGTCATTCACAGAGAAGGACGGTGCGAGGTTCCCCACTTTGTGAGACTTAAAAAATACAATATGTACTCAAGAACCCTGTCAAGACATGTTGTTTGCAAATGACTGCTATCAGTTTTTGTTTACATGTTGCACAGCGTCCTAACTTTGCTGGAATTGGTGTTGTAGGAAAATGACCTCATCAATATGTTTCAATAACATTCAGACACAATCAATATTGTTTTTTATTGCAATTAACATAATCAGCTGCATCAATGGAGTAGGAATAACAAAAAAGTAATACTTGACTAAAAGTAGAGACAAATGTTGTTACAATATTAATTTGGTAAAAGTAAAGTGCTCCATGAAAACAGTACTTGAGTAAAAGTCCTAAAGTATCTGATATTAATGTAATTAAGTATCAAAAGTATAAATAGAAGTGAATTATACATATAAATAAATGTTTGTATGTATAGGCTGTGTACTAACTGTCAGTTGATTATCAGCCTGGCCAATTATCAGATCCAATGTTCAACATTTTCCTGATATTCAGAATCAGTATTTTCTTTTTAAAAGATCCAATTGCCAATAAAATAAACACATTCTAAAATGTGCTCCTTTGACTTTTAGTGTGCAATCTGCATAGAAACTAATGACTGAAGTAATCAAACACCTGTAGTGGAGTGAAAAGTACAACATTTGCCTCAAAATGTAGTAGAGTCAAAGTAGAAAGTAGCAGAAAATAGAAATACAGTAATAAAGTACAAAGTACTGAACTTAAGTAAATGTACTTCACTGTTTATCAAAATTATAGAAAGAAGTTTTTCCTCGTCAGTAGTGATGACACTGCAGGCTGTAGTTGGGACTTAACTGAGATTGTTTCTTTCAGCTCAACCAGAATTCAACAGCACAGTTTTCCCGCCCACACCTCCAACACCTGACTTCACTCACACAACACCTGCAGCCAACAGCTCATCAGCAGAGGGGCAGGTCCGTCTGGTCAATGGAAACAGCTCCTGCGCTGGTCGAGTAGAGATCTACCACCGTGGACAGTGGGGGACGGTGTGTGATGATTCATGGGGCCTGACTGATGCTCAGGTGGTGTGTAGACAGCTGGGCTGTGGCCGTGTCCTGTCAGCACAATCAAATGCAGCCTTCGGGCCGGGCTCGGGGCCCATCTGGTTGGATGAGGTCAGGTGCACAGGCAACGAATCAAGGCTCACCCAGTGCAGCCATCAAGGGTTTGGATCTCATGACTGTGGTCACCACGAGGATGCTGGTGTTGTCTGCGTAGGTAAATGAAACATTTCACAGCCAAAACAGGTGATAGTATCACAATTAGGTATGAAAGACACATCCTCAATAGGCTCAGTCATTCACAGAGAAGGACGGTGCGAGGTTCCCCACTTTGTGAGACTCATGATTGTTTAACAAATATAATATGTACTCAACAACCCTTTCAAAACAACTGTCGGCAAACACACGTCATTTGCAAATGACTGCTATCAGTTTTTGTTTACATGTTACACAGCGTCCTAACTTTGCTGGAATTGGTGTTGTAGGTAAATGGCCTCATCAATACATTTCGATATCAATCAGACACAATCAATATTGGATTATTGCATTTAACATAATCAGCTGCATCAACAGAGTAAAAATAACAAAAAAGTAATACTTGACTAAAAGTAAAGATTTTGTGTTACAATATTAATTTGGCAAAAGTAAAGTGCTCCATGAAAACAGTACTTGAATAAAAGTCCTAAAGTATCTGATATTAATGTAATTAAGTATCAAAAGTACAAATAGAGGTCAATTATACATATAAATAAATGTTTGTATGTATAGGCTGTGTACTGTCAGTTGATTATCAGCCTGGCCAGTTATCAGATCCAATGTTCAACATTTTCCTGATATTCAGAATCAGTATTTTCTTTTTAAAAAATCCAATTGCCAATAAAAAAAAGACATTCTAAAATGTGCTCCTTTGACTTTTAGTGTGCAATCTGCATAGAAGCTAATGACTGAAGAAATCAAACACATGTAGTGGAGTGAAAAGTACAACATTTGCCTCAAAATGTAGTGGAGTCAAAGTAGAAAGTAGCAGAAAATAGAATTACAGTAATAAAGTACAAAGTACAGTACTTTTGTAAATGTACTTCACTGTTTATCAAAATTATAGAAAGAAGTTTTTCCTTGTCAGTAGTGATGACACTGCAGGCTGTAGTTGGGACTTAACTGAGATTGTTTCTTTCAGCTAAACCAGAATTCAACAGCACAGTTTTCCCGCCCACACCTCCAACACCTGACTTCACTCACACAACACCTGCAGCCAACAGCTCATCAGCAGAGGGGCAGGTCCGTCTGGTCAATGGAAACAGCTCCTGCGCTGGTCGAGTAGAGATCTTCCACCGCGGACAGTGGGGGACGGTGTGTGATGATTCATGGGGCGTGGCTGATGCTCAGGTGGTGTGTAGACAGCTGGGCTGTGGCCGTGTCCTATCAGCACCATCATTTGCAGCCTTCGGGCAGGGCTCGGGGCCCATCTGGTTGGATGATGTCAGGTGCACAGGCAGCGAAACAAACCTCACCCAGTGCAGCCATCAAGGGTTCGGATCTCACAACTGTGGTCACAACGAGGATGCTGGTGTTGTCTGTGAAGGTAAATGCAAATTTTCACAGCTAAAAAAATTTACGTCTCACTGTGTAACATGCTGTCTATGGTGTCACATTTAGATGAGAGGATTTCATTAACAACCTGCTGGAGAAACATAAAACATGCTCTTTAAACTACCCCCTCTTTATTATCTGCAGGCTACAGAGCCTTGAAAAGTATTTGTGACTTTTAAGCAGAAACAAGTTGTGTGTAGTTTTCCAAAGTTGTCACTGTCTTCATAAAGTCCGTCTGTCATCTGTGTCTCATATCACCAGTGTTGTGTTGCATCTTTTCTGTTAGCTCGTTCACCAGTGAGACTGGTCAACTCTGCCAGCCGCTGCTCTGGCCGAGTGGAGCTCTACCACGCTGGACAGTGGGGGACAGTGTGTGACGATGGCTGGGACCTGAGGGATGCCGACGTGGTGTGCAGACAGCTGGACTGTGGTCCTGCTCGTTCAGCACTATCAAATGCAGATTTCGGACAGGGCACTGGACCCATCTGGCTGGACGATCTCAATTGTTATGGCAACGAACCATCAATAACAGACTGCAGACATCGAGGAATCGGGGTCCACAACTGTGGTCACGTTGAAGACGCCAGTGTCATCTGTGAAGGTAAATGTTAACTCATTTCTAAAGTGCACTCCAAATATCATTGCTCATCATGTACAACTACAACTACAGAAAAAAAACATCTCCAAAAGAGTTTGGAATCAGGGTTTATACTTTTTTGTCACAAAAACATTCATGAAGTTTGGTCACGTCATTTTTATATTATACAAAGATTCTGAAGATGTGACCAAATCTGCTGGGTCTCTTAACTCTTAACTTAACCATTTGAATAGGGCTTGTTTGATAGACCCATTAGACTCAGCCAAACACTAGAATGGGAAAGTCTATGGAGCCAAGCTTTGATCTGAAAGAGCACATTGTTAATTTGAGCAAGTCAGGAAAGTCGATTAGAGCTATTCAAAGCAGTTACAGGTCCCAAGACCAACTGTCCAAACAACT
>CAEMYA010000116.1:0-23555 GCA_903131615.1 Diplodus sargus
TTTTTGTTGTTGTTGTTCTCATTTTTAGCAACAATGCTGCTGACATCAGCAACGTTGACACTCTTTTCAGCGGTTGCATATCAAGAAAATAGGTCCATCCAAGATATGATTGGATAAATTATTAAACCAGTGCAACTAATCATGTTTCTGTTTTCTTTTTATGTGTGAAAGTCAATTCTGCTGTTATCTTATTTTTAATTTAAGCTTAAGGTATCCCGAAACACATTTGGTTACCATCTGTCCCAAGAGAATAAAGGTATTTACTACGAAAAATATTTCAGTATAATCATCAAACAATGGGATCCATCTTTCAGCAAATTTAGACATTCAGTGAAAAGATGACAGAGCACATGACAAAATCCCATCAAATCATTGAAATTCACTGAGCCATAGAAAGATCTCAATTCTTTCAATATGGTTCAAGACGTGAATTAAGAACATTACTATAATCAATTGAATTTTGAAATGTATTGAATTTATGAAAGAATGAAAACAAAGGCGTCATATCGGAAAACATCTTAAATGCAGGATAGCTGTTTGTCTGTATTTTGCAATGAACGGTGTGCTCGAAAGTTCGTCAGACATGTAAACCCTCATTGATTTTCCACTGTTTATCTTTTATCTAACTGCTGCTGGGAAATCATGTGTTATTGTGTACAGAAACACAGGGGGGATGAGGGAGATTGCACCGAGGTGAACTGGAGGTAAGGGAGGAGGGAGGAGTGTAGATAAAAGGAGGTGCTGCAGAGCGACAGTTTGCATTGACAGCAGATGAGGATCTGACAGGAGGATGGGCAGGACTCTGCTGTGGCTGGGGGCCTATCTGGCCTTTGCTTCTCTCACTTTTCTGGCTGATGGAGCTCCATTGTAAGTAGAACAGCGTTACACCACCCCCGAGCTTGAATTAACTCAGAGAAAACGGTGTTAAAACAAACAGTTTGTTTGTTTGTTAATCCCGGTGATTTTCACGTCAATAACTGGAGCAACAGCAATATCAGAGGTTCTCTGCATGACAGTCACACTGAAAGAACCTGTGATGAAATGTTGCATTGATCCAGTGCTAGAAATCAAGGTAATCAATGGATCACTCATTGAGTATGAAGTCCATGCTGGAGCTCAGGGTCATGGAGCTCATGCTTTTTGTTGTTTGTTTGTTTGTCTTTGTCTTTGGCAATTTGGGTGAATTAAAACTTTAACACACAAGCTCACAGGCAGTGGTTCTCAACATGGGGCTCAAGATTCCCCAAAGGGTCCCAAGATAAACCTGAAGGGTGAATAGATGAGTGGAAGGATAAGTAAGTTTTGTTTTATTGGGAAACACTATAAATATTTCCCTTCTGCAGGCACATAACAATATCGTCATTTCAATAAGGTTCAAAGGAAAACTGTTCAAGCCCTCAGTGACAAGCATGTATTCTTCATTTTAAGGTGCACGCCCTAAAGAGGTTGGGAATCACTTCTTTATCAGATCAGTCCTAAAACACTTCATTATTTGCGTTTGATTATAACTTTTATTAAATCTAATAATCTAATGCTATCTTTGACTGTTCAGCACTTTGGCCAACTGCTGTTGTTTTTAAACATGCTTTATAAATACATTTGGATCGGATTGGCAATCCTAAACAGCATGTGTGTTTTCTGCACAGTGACTACATCTATTCTCCATCTTTCTCTGCTCTGCAGGCAGGTGATGTCTGCCCCCAACTGGTTGCGGGTAGGAACAACAGAAAACATCTTTGTGGAGTGTCAAAATCACACAGGAGACGACATTAGGGTTGAAATCGCCGTGATGAACTTTCCGACAAAAACCCAAAGGCTGGCATCCACAACTGTGACTCTCACTAGTGAAAACGATTTCCAGGAGCTGGCACAAATTAAGGTAATGCTGAGGTTCTAAAAAAGCGTATTTCTGTAACATGGTTTGATTACCAACATACATTGGTAATACTATTAATTAAAGATTAAGATTAAGCCAAGATTAAATAAAATGTTTTCTATAATGACCATAAAGGGACGGAGCATCCAGAAATGCATATTAAAGGCTGCACTCTGCTGCTCATGCTCTGCTGTTGTCTCTGCATGTGGTTTCAGATTCCTGCTGGTGACTTCAGTAAAGACCCCAACGTGAAGCAGTATGTGTCCCTGCAAGCTCATTTCCCTGGCCGAGTGTTGGAGCAAGTGGTCTTAGTGTCCTTCCAGTCTGGGTACATCTTCATCCAGACTGACAAGACCCTCTACACCCCCGGAAGCACAGGTGAGTTCAATGTCTCTACATTAGAAAGCAATATATTACAATAGAAAACCGTTATTTTGAAACAAGTATCCTGAAGTGAAGACAGAAAGTTGTCAACAGTCACATGACTCTTTGTGTCAGTTCTTTACAGGATGTTTGCAGTGACACCTCATATGGAGCCTGTAGAGAGGGACGAGGGAACCAATTTGTTGCCTTCTATTGACATTGAGATTGTGGTATTGTGTTTTATCTTTAATAAGTGCAGAAATGATAAGCAAAAAGCCTCACAATGAGATGACACTACAACTGCTTAATAGTGGGTCACTTGCCTACAAATTACCGGAAAAACAGAAACACATCTGGCACGCCTTGTGTCAATGTTAGAAACGCCTGTCCTCCCACTCACTATAATAATAAATGCATATCTCCCTCTAGTGGTTGAGCTACAAATTATAAGCATTGCTTTGCTAAATTAATATGTAAACTGGCACAGGTCACTGTTGATGGTGGTTCAATATTGTTTGTTTCTAGACCCCTGAAGGCATCATTTTACCACGTGATGCAGTCACTCTGAAATCGGGGATCCACTCTGACGAATACAAACTTGGTGAAGTTGTCAGGTGAGTCGCCTGCTGTTTTTTTTTTTACTCATTTTGACTTGATTTTTCATCAGACCTTTGAGGTCTCATGACTCTATTTCACTGACAAAAATCTGTCCACAGAAAGACAGACATACACCTGGCAAAATACTCATTGCTTCTGTGATCGTCTCAGTGACAATAGGTGTCACCAGGACTGCATTTTGCGATGATGATAGGCACACACACACACACACACACATGCACAGACTCACAAACTGAAAACATTACTGGCTGGTAATAATACCTTGAATCATTTAAAATCATGCAATGTAAACTCTTTTAAACAATTCATTTCCATGCTATGTGCCATCTGCCTAGGTGCAAGGTAGCTGTGAAAACATGGTAGGCAATTTCTTTAATTTGGCAATTTTCCCATTTTATATGGATTCTATAAGCACTGGCAGTGCTCTGAAAAGAACTCAGAGTGAATGGACTGATGCATTTTCTTCAAAAAGTGGGTGGGACATAGATAGATAGAATTACTTTAATGATCCCAGACTGGGAAATTATTTAATTTATGTCCCACTGTAGTATAACTATTTCGCCAAGGCATAAAGGGAACCCTGTGCACATTCAGTGAACCAAAGTGTTACAATCCTTACACTATCTTGCTTGTTTCGCTGAGATATTATAAGACAATTTATAGTTGTAATGAAATGACAAATCATAAGCACAGCTCGCTCACTTTTTAGCCAACACTTGAAATACAAGGGCGCCCTAGCTAGCTAGCAATTATTGACAGCAAATGTTTGTTGGCTACGCTGTAACTTAATAGGGCCAAACTTACAAACTAGATAATGTAAGCGTTCATCCATAGACACACAATCTAATTCAGAAATTTTCAAGAAAGAAACTAAAGTGTATAAACTCGATAGCTACATAGATTAATCTAGAGTGTCTCTGTTTAGATATAAACTTTAATTCTAAATTGACAGATGGACACTTTAAAATAAGTATGTCTATAAACTGAAATGATCAGACTTAAAAGGTTTACAATAAAGGTACAACCATTATAACTATTGTACAGTTTGCTGGCCAACCTGACAATGTTAAACCCTTCTAGACTTCACTGTTTCTGTAGTTACTGCTTTCTATGGGATAATTAAACAATTGCTTTCAAGCTCAGTCAGATGTAATCAACTTCATGAAATCTGAAGTCTGAGTCACCTTCAGTCTCAAAATACTATGAATATTTTAATTAATTACTTGATTACTGGAATCTGTGTTCTTGTGTGTGTCTGTGTTTTAGTTTTGGACTGTGGAAGGTGGTGGCCAAGTTCTCAAGTGTCCCACAGCACAGCTTCTCTGCAGAGTTTGAAGTCAGAGAATATGGTAAGTCCCTCATTTTTTTTTCAAACCTTCTATATTCATAGACTTTTTACTTTATTAAAAATGCAATAAAACTTTTTACATTTTTCAGTGCTGCCCAGTTTTGAGGTGAAGCTGACGCCTGCGAGGCCCTTCTTCTACGTGGACAGTCCAGAGCTCAGCGTCAACATCAAAGCTACGTATGTGAAGGTTTTTATTTTGTGGCTCAGGAGATCAGGTTTCACTGGTAGATTGATTTGAGGGAGAAAACAGAAGTTGTTTTCAGAGGTTGTGTTGGGGCTCTTTTAGTCTGTTTTGTGTTTTTGATTGTCCTGTTTTACTTCGTTGTCGGCTTAAAAATGTTGTTGTGGTCTTAGGTATATTTTTGGTGAAGAGGTGAATGGGGTGGCCTACGTGGTATTTGGCGTTGTTCAAGAGGGTACCAAAAGGAGCTTTCCAGGTTCTCTTCAGAGAGTGCAGGTGAGTCATTACATACACTTCTGCCAGCTGATTGGCAGTTCTGTGCCACAAAGTCTGCAAAACTCTTGAAACATGATTAGCGTCCAAGATTCTTGACTGATTTTCGTTAAACTGTTACATTCCTATTTACAATTGATAATTTTATTGTACTTGCTGTTCAGAATGAGCAAGGAATTTACACATTGATTAAAGTACCTGCAGGTGTTCACAAGGCACTTTTTTTGTATCATATCACATTAGATTGCAGAAGGTGAAGGGAAGGTCACTCTGAAGCGAGAGCACATCACAGAGACCTTCAAAAACATCATCGACCTGGTTGGGAGCTCCATATTTGTATCTGTCAGTGTGTTGACGGAGAGCGGTAAGATAGAATATGTGTTTGTGTGTGTTTAGTCAGATGTAATTCATACAAATTCAATGGGTGTCAAATTTCCCTTACAAAAACGAGAGGAAAAGACAAAAGTGTAACTTTTTCAATATAAGGATGTCATTTTGCGTCATCAGTTTGTGTGTGAACGTGTTTGTGTTTCTGCATCAACTCACAGGTAGTGAAATGGTGGAGGCGGAGTCAAGAGGTATCCAGATAGTCACCTCACCGTACACCATCCACTTAAGGAAAACAGCCAGATACTTCAAGCCAGGACTGGACTTTACTGTTGCGGTAAAGTACTCAGCAAATGTATAGCTACATTTCTACACTGACAAAAGATCCTTTACAGAAAAGATTCCACTTTACTGAAGTACAGTCACTCTTTGTGAGATATAGTCACTGTATATCTGTATTATGTATTAGTGACATCCTGTTTAAGGCTCTCTTAATAACTCTAATTAATTAGTGCAATGTTTTCATGTATTTTCATTAGGATGCAAAGGCACTCTGATAGTTCATCTGTTTGCATCTCTGATGGCAGGTTGAAGTCATGAATCCTGATGACACTCCTGCAAAAGGTGTTCTAGTGGCTGTTGATCCAGGCCAGGTGGAGGGTTTGACTGCTGACAATGGCATGGCTAAGCTTGCCATCTCTACGGAGGAAAATATTAACGACCTTACAATCACTGTGAGTCAGTGACATCGTTTGTCTTTTTGCTTTATCATCCACGAGCAAGTGAAAGCTTAAATTTTAATCAGCGTTTTTGATATTAGTTTGTAGAGATGAAATCAGGCAGTGGTTCCACTGCAGATTGTTAGTTTCCTTCGCTGATTGTTGTGGTTCAGAAAGATGGTTCTGTCCTGCCAGCAAAATTCAGTTTGTATTATCACCTGTAAATATGTATATATAAAGCCACCATATATTTAAACATTTTAATATTCAAAGTTGAAATGTCTTCTCTAACACTACACAGTGTTCATTTGAGTCAAAATACAAGACGTCTCACTGAAAAGTCAGTGGATACCAAAACAAAACTAAAACAAGGGTGAGTTTTGGATTTCACAACCAGTTCGTCAGGTGGCCATTAACATGAGTCAGTGAAAGGAAAGAAGATGTTTTCAGAAGATGCTGTCAGCCAGTAACACTGTGTATGGACACTCTGTATATTCTTTTAAAAATAGAAAAAAATCAAATAACGCAGCTTTAAGTGATCAAATGCAGGTTTATCACTGCAGTCAGTGCCATTCTTCACTTTACTTGTGTTTTAGTTGCTTACGGCTACGTTCACACAAAAACTGGCGATCTAGTGAAAACAGTGGTGACCACAGGGAGTACCAATAAAAAAAGAAAGAAAACATAGCTGGCTGTGGCGAAAAAATGTCAACAGATTCAACTTTTGCAGAAACGCAGCCCAACATCACGTTGCGGTGGCCATTCACAAAAGCTGGCAATCATATGTGTATTTACTCAGTTTGGCATTGTGCACCTGTTTAAAACACTTTTTTTTTCACATGTCGAAACGTATGATCACCTTAACAGTGGCACGCTGTTAAGTCTAAATGTAGCCTAATAGATTTTCATTTTAATTGCCTTACCTCAATCTCTCTATAAAAGCAAGGAATCTCTGTCTGTCTGTCTGTGTGTGCCTCAAATATCTCTGCGGATCAGGATCAGAATGACCTGAGAGTTTCAATACGGCTGCCGTTTGGTTCAGCGGTGTGCGACTTCGCATTTGTTTGGACTGCAATGATACCGTGAATAAATTATTTCATAAATGCTTTACACATTCTGGAGCATAGTCCACCGGAGCTATAACAGTGACATGCGCATTAGAGCCAGTCACTGCAGAGCTCAAGCCACGACACACATTAAGAAACAAGCGGATTTATACCTGCAGCAGCGCGAACTGGACCGGGAGTTAGCCGCCAGTTCGGTCCCGTTCTGTTCTGTGCATCTAAACTGACTGTTGTGGATTAATGTGACTAAACAAGACCGGACCGGTCTGTTCCGGTCTGAGGAGATGCGGAGACGCGCGGACAACAAAGTAGAATCGCAATCTGTGGATGTTCGTGTGTAGCTAGCTGCTAGCCGCTAACTAACCTACACGGCCCAACTCCCGAGCTGACGGACAGGACGCACCGACCTGTCCAAAACCGGACTTGGGGTAAATAATGTCCGCCACGCTTTTTCGCAAACATTGCCGTCACGTTTTCTTTGTGTCTGGTGCAGAAGAAACTGTAAAAAAAACGGGCTTTTGTCACGAAAGTGTTCAAGCAGCAAGTTTGGTTGTAGAGGAACAGGAAGTTGTGGGAGGGACGTCGGCGGATGATTGACAGGCAACGACGGTCGGCGTACAGACAGCGATATTGAGAATTGAGAGATTTGTGACATTGAGCGTGTTTGGAGAGTATAGTTAGTGTGTTATGTAGTGTTTGGATTAGCGTGTAGTGGAGTCGGTTTTTTGTTTAATGAGTCAAAACAATGCTGAATGTGGAGCAGGCAGTGCAGCTCTTCATTCAGCTGGAAGGAGCTCAGGCTGACTGTCAGGCCGAGGAAAAATGAGGACTCAGGTGCAGACGGAGAAGGGTAAATGCAAGCTTTTATTCTGATATTTTTAGTATCGACTTCGGTAAGAGTGACAACTCAACCAGGCTATAAACTCTACGCTCGTCTTCTCAGACGAGAGGCTAAGAAAACAAGACAAAGAACAAACACACCAAACAAAACTGAAAATCGCTCCCGAGGGAGGAGAAAACAAAAGGCAAAGTCTGCACTGACCTGAATTCGATAATTATCTAAAAAAAGTTACACAACGAAAATCGCTCTCAAGGAGGATAAAGCAAAAGGCTATAAACAGAACTAAGCTACACTGAGCTAAAAAAACTACAAATCAAAGCGCTCCTGAAGGAGGAAAAATACAAGGACTAAGAAATAAACTGATTCACAAAAAAACGCTGACCAAAACTTTAGCACAAATCAAAATCACTCAACTTCAGAGGAATACAAGAAATAACAGAAAATCAAGCAAAATACTTCTCAAACTGTGGCAAGGCTGTGATTCAGGGGCTGGAGGTACACGACAGGATGTAATACTCTGGCGACAAGACAGGGGAAGACAAAAGCTGTGTCCAAATTCATAGGCAGCATCCTTCGGAGTGCGTATTTGAAGTGCAATTACGTCACTACGCCACGCGAAGCCTGTCCAAATTCAAAGTGTGCTCCAAATGCTCCCCACAAATGCCTCCTTCTTCTGCCTGTTTCTGGAGGACACACCGCTACTATCCTTCGCAGCTACAAATTGCCCAAGATTCATTGCGCGCCCAAAGAGAAGAAATAAATAAATAAATAATGGTGACCTCAAGTGGCGCAGATCTCTCATTTAAATGTAAGTACTGGGTCTATACTCAGTTTTTACTCATTTTATCGTCAAACGCTAGATATGTTAAACTTCAAGGGCAGTAACGTAATGTATCAGTATGTTAAAGGGATAGTTCGGGTTTTTTGATATGAATCTGTATGGCATCCCCGTCAGCAGTGTAGTGCATCAACACTGACTTACCCCCGACAGTGTCCTGTGCGCCGAGTTCTAGCCCGGCTTTGGTGCTGACGAAAGTAGTCTGGCAGGTTGTCTGGGGTCACGAAAATAAAGCCTTATTTCTTCTCAAAACAAATGTGTTCAAAAGAGTGATTAATTTGCATCACAAAACCGTTGTCCACGAAAAAATCTGACCTCATAATCGCTTGGTGCTATTTTCTCTCGATTCGTATCACTGCGCGCTGCCCACAGCTGACAGCCGCGCACGAATCCAACACTTTTTTCAGTTGTTTGGCAGTGTTTTACGTGCTCGGACCAACGAACACAGTGACGCAAGAGAGCTAACGTGAGAGCTAGCTAGCGATAAGTTTATAAGCTGTGGCATGATGAGATCCCATTCATGGCAGCAGTAGCACTCCACCCCTGTGGGCATTATTTGACACTTAAAACAAGTGCACCACCTGTCTGTCAACCGGTCTCTCACGGCTCCAGCTGTGGCTCCAGCTTCAACCTGTACCACTTCCCTGTCCCTCCTGTCTCTCTCCACCCGTTCTAACTCCATCTGGCGAATTCGGCATCAGTGTATTCGGGTTCGTAAAGATACCACCTTGGCTCTGTGCTAAAGTCTTCATGATCGTCGGTGTCGTAGTCAGACATGTTGTTAACTTTCTGAGCAGTAAACACAGTGAAACAGGCTGACAGCAGCGGCAGCGCGCAGTGATACGAATCCAGAGAAAATAGCACCAAGCGATTATGAGGTCTGACTTTTTCGTGGACAACGGTTTTGTGATGCAAATTAATCACTCTTTTGAACACATTTGTTTTGAGAAGAAAAAAGGCTTTATTTTCGTGACCCCAGACAACCTGCCGGACTACTTTCGTCAGCACCAAAGCCGGGCAAGAACTCGGCGCACAGGACACTGTCGGGGGTAAGTCAGTGTGGATGCACTACACTGCTGACGGGGATGCCATACAGATTCATATCAAAAAACCCGAACTATCCCTTTAATGACTGCAAACTGTTAGCTAGCCAATAATGATAATATTGATAACATTATGTGGGTTCAATAACAGGTTCACCTCTCCACGGTCCTCTCAGCCGGAGATAAACCAGAGCCGCTTCTCTTCTTCCTCCACATGGAGGAGGATTAAAAAGGAAATCAGGAATTCCTGCAGCTCGAACAGATCTGACAGTCAAACTTTACTCTTCTTGTCATTTTTGCGGACCTGGGCTGCATAAATAGTGACGTACGGGTAGGGGCAGGATCATCTCGCAACCAGGAAATGCTGCGAAGGGTAGACTGTCCAATTTCTCAACAGGCTGACGCTGCCTGCAGGTCTCTCTGAAGGACCCTGCCTTTGCTGGCGGTGACGGATGGGTCCTTGAAGGATGCTGCCCCTGAATTTGGACACAGCCAAAGACAATATATACACCAGGGAAGGGAGCACAGGTGAAAACAATCAGGGATTAGGGGAGACGTCAGACCGGTGACACGAGAGGAAGGGCAAGTGACCTGAAACGAGAGGAGAGTTACTTTTCAAAATAAAACATGAAATTCACAAGACAAAAAAAACAAGACAGGACAGCCCTCACCGCGGTGTGACACTGTCCTGAGCATTGCCTGCATTTAAATGTAAATAGTTACACAGAACTTTGTAAATTTTTATAATGTATGCACTTATTCAGCAAACAACAATTTATATTTACATTATAAGTAATAAAAAATGGTTTGTTAAACATATTTGTGGTTTTCACAGTAAAACATCTAACTTTTTCTACTCTGATTTTATGTTTTTTTGTGATTTTAGGTCCATTGTGTTAGTACAATATGTCAAAATGAAAAAATAACTGTACAGTCACACATGTGAGGTTGTGCTGAAAATAATCACACCAAGTAAATAGTTTTAAGGTGAAATATAATGGCAAAATCAAAAATAGTCACAAATGGCCAATTATTCCCTGGAATATCGGATTTCATAACAAACCTAAATATCCCCGACTTTCCACCTTCAAACACAGCCTCATTTGGCCATCAGTGAAAATGCTTCTTAACCTCCCACTTTTCTATAGGAACACATATTTCCTACGGGCACTGCACTAGTTTAAATAAAACAAATACTAATACAGCACTGAAATTAAGCATTTGGCAATGATGACCAGCTTTTTGTTGTACTTTGTCAAGCTACTGTGAAAATAAGTATGTTAGGTTATCCGTCTTTTTGTTATTTTGTTATTCCAGTCTTTTATTTGTTGGCTAAGTTCAACCAGTCAAGGCTTCGTTATGACAGGATAGACTTGAGACTTCATTTAACTCTTTGTGCATGCTTTCCTGTGTGTGTCCTTGATTGCAGGTAAAGACCAATGATCCTAAAATTACACGTGAGAGGCAAGCATCAGCATCCATGACAGCTCACCCATATACCTCTGGTAGCAACAACTACATCCACATTGGTGAGGGACATCCTGAAATGACAGCAGATGATACAAAGCCGTGATGGTGGTGGCAGTGGCAAAGTACGGTATGTGCCATGCACTCGATCTTTTATAGCAACATGTCATTTTTGCAGGCGTGGATACAAGTGTGTCGACACTGGGACACAACCTGAAAATCAACCTTTACTTCAAAAAGCCGTTACATCAAGACATCACATACTTGGTGAGACATGTTTTACATTTGTATATCATGTGTTTGTGAACATGCAGGAGTATTTGTGTTGCTTTCAGCACGTGATTTATACAGATATAATATTGGTAAGAGGCTGATGTGTGATTCACTGTCCCCAGATCCTGAGCAGAGGTCAGCTGGTGAAAAAAGGCAGATACCGCACAAGAGGCCAAGCACTCAATCCACTGATGGTTCCTATTACCAAAGAAATGCTACCATCATTCCGCATCATAGCCTACTACCATACAGATGGCAACGAAGTGGTATCAGACTCCGTTTGGGTGGATGTCAAGGACTCCTGCATGGGCTCGGTGAGACACACTGATGTCGCCAAGTTTGAGCATTTGATACACCCATGCACGATAAAGTTGTTTGTATATTTCTTTAACATGTAGTTTCTACGCAAATCTTCTTTTAACAATTTAAAAACTGCATGTCTCATTCATTGATCTCCCCTTCACATCTAGTTGAAACTGGAACCAGCCAGACCTGCTCCATTGTATGAACCTCGCAAGATGTTTCGTCTGAAGGTCACAGGAGACCCAGAGGCCACAGTGGGACTGGTTGCAGTTGACAAAGGCGTCTACATCCTAAACAACAAGCATCGCCTCACTCAGAAAAAGGCATTTTATAAATGTTTCTAAATTCATATCAAATTGATTATGTGAGTTTACAGATCTGTCTGTTTCGCTTACACAGGGTAACTCTATTTGCTGTCCTTTTCTATTTCTGTGTGTGAATGACTTCCTCTTTGCTCAGGTGTGGGACATTGTAGAGAAGTCTGATACAGGCTGCACACCAGGTGGAGGAAGAGACGCTATGAGTGTATTCTACGATGCTGGGCTGATGTTTGAGTCCGACCGGGCCTCTGGGACTCCCTTCAGACAAGGTGACTTCAGCCTTCCCTCCACTGAACGTACCCGCTAGTTAGGCTTTGAAATGCTACGTGTAAGGAGAAGTAGGTGTTGAATTTTTTTTTTTTTTTTCATTTTTTTCCAGGTATAAGCGTCTAATGGAGGACAATGTCATTCAGATAGTTTCGGAGACACTGTTCGTGAAATTACTTATAATTGTTCAGTTTTTCAGTGTAATGTTTCAGTATTGTGAGTACCACAAACAAAGTTCCATTGGCTCTTTTGTTTTGGGGTCCAGAAACAATATACTTTGGGCACATTAAACAACTCACATTAAAGAGTTAAAGGGATAATCCGGCATAAATTTAATCCGTAATCTAACACACCGTGACACCGCGTAAGACCCCCTCTAGAGATCACATTTTCCAACCACTAGCTTATGTAGTTTTAGCAACCTTAGAAAAGACTGCACGATAACAATACACTGCAGTCTATGCCTCCACCAAGAAACCTCCATCACAAAGCCACTCATAGCCACAAATAATGCTCAGAAGAGCACCAAACTTCAGCAACAGTACAAATAGAGCCCCAGCACATAGTTCGAGGCATCAAACATCTGCTAGCTTTGCTGGATTTCTATTGAAAAGAGAACACAACTCACCACTCTCCTGCAGCAGCGTGCTCATTGTGGGGAAGCCCCGACGAGTCGATTTCCGAGTGCAGTGGTGGAGCTGGAGTTCAGCAGCTCAAGGATGAAAATGTATGATTATTACTCCATGGAAATGCAAAAGTAAAGAATCAAAGTTCATATGTGTCTTGCTTACCAGTTTATAACAGTTATTATCAAAAGCTGCAAGTAGACTACCCGTTTTTAGAGTATTTGATTATCATCCAACTCTATTTTCTCCACTCACTGGACACACCATCAAATCACTCGACTCACAGGGCCAGCCATTCCCTGGAGCTGACAGCAGTGCACTGGCTGGAATGTGGGAGGTAACTCTGCAGTTGTCAGAGTATCACCAAGCTTGTCTATTTAGACGTGAAAGCAAGTAAAATGTTGGGTAATGTAGGCCCCTGGTTTCAAAACGGAGGAAGAATGTATGGGACAAAAAAACGCCATATCTCTCAATTTTTTTGGACCAGTGGACTGCTTTTCAAACATGCAGCCTACATTACCCACAATGCAACTGACCATTAAATTAATCACTGGAGGTAATTCATCAGGTTACAGGCAGCTTTCACTGAGCCTCAAAAGGATTTTACTACTTTTTCACATGCAGTCGTATTCCCCAAGACCTGTAACACACTTTTAAGCAATACCATGTAGAAATTGTGCAGTTTGGTGTCCCCACAGTTTGTAAGTCCAAAACCACTCTGATGAAGACAAATCCCAGCTCTGTAACAATTACAAACAAAACTCATGACGTCATAGCAATTTTACGTGTTGGAAACTTGTATCTTGAAGTAAACATGTACGTAGCGTTGTGATCCGACCCTCTCAGTGAAGTCACATAGTGCAGAAACAAGTGATAGGGAGGTGGAGTGGCTGAGACAGAGACACCATTCACCCTATTACAAGACACTGTACCATCAACCTGATTTTGAAGCTGTTATTTTATGTTAAAAAAGCTTCACAATGGTGTTTTAATGTGTAAAATTGGTGGAGTTACCCTTTAAGTATCAAGTTGTCCTTGTGGATGTTATCTAGGAGTCCGTTCATCCTTAAAGCACAACAAGTTGTAGTTTTCCCAAGAAACAAGTGAAAACATAATTCTAAATATTCCATTTCTGCCTATAGATCCTGACAAAATTCTACACACTGGACATTTAAGAGCATTACATCAACTACACTATGCAAAACCAAAGTCTGGGTATAAACTTGTTGGGTTCTGTTTAAGATCTAGTCTCTGTTATGTTTCTAGAATTTAAATGTCCGACCCCCAGCGGGAGCAGGAGGAAACGATCCAACACAATAATGAACATTACAACCACCTTAGGTAAGAACCACAGCTCTAGCCAATAACCACATATTCAGTCATATTCTACCTCACAGTATGCTCTCTCTCTGGAAATGTTTTGACTTCTCCAAGAATTTCTTTCCAGTGCCATATATTATTGAAAAGATACAAGTGAGCTGAAACTCTTCTTATTCAGTTTCAAACAAGAGGGATCTTTCTTTTCTCGCCCTTCGGCAGTTCTCACTCTGCACTTATGTTCTTTCTATGTTAACAGGGAGGTTACTAAAATTGACTTGACTTATGGCTCCTATTTGTAAGATGTAGTTGATTTTTGAAATTATAATTTGGATCGGCTGCCAACCAAATGCGAGCAGTTTGGAAGGAGACTCAAAAATCAACTGTCTAACAAATATGAGCTTTAACAAGAAGAAAAAATGATATTTATCAGTTTTTTTCAGAGAGTTCAAGTAATCAAGCGGAGAGAAACTAAATGCTCTGTCTCTCCCCACAACCGTCTTTCTCTCTAGCGACTAAATTTGGAGACCAGATGCAGCGTGAGTGTTGTTTGGATGGCATGAAGAAAACCCCTCTTTCATACACCTGTGAGACACGCAGTGAGTACATTGGGGATGGTGCAGCCTGTGTCGACGCCTTCCTGTACTGCTGCAAGGAGATGGAAAGCCAGCTAGCTGACAGACATGAGGAAAGCCTCAAACTGGCCCGAAGTAAGAGACGGGTACAAGGGACAGAGGGAGGGTGGTTTCTACCCATGGGTCATACTGCGAGTTAGAAAATAATCACTGCCTTCCAATGTAATATCATAATCTTTTCAATGACACTATAGGTGAAGAAGATGACTACAGTTACGCCGACACTGGCGATGTCACTTCTCGCACCCAGTTCCCTGAAAGTTGGCAGTGGTCAGATCTCAAACTGCCTGCTTGCCCTCAAGACACACCAAACTGGTGAGATCACTGAAACCTGTAGGCACATTAATGATGCCACTAGCACTTAAAGACACAATGATTCTGTATTAAAATGTCAAAATGACTGGAGCTTTGTTATGTATTCTGTTGCGTACGCATGTTATCCTAAATGTTTCCAACCATGTTCAAACCCCCAAGTGCACGAGTTCACTCAAGTTAACACTGCATTTTATTTGGTTGCCCCTTCTGTGATATGGTTATAGGCAAACATGACTAAATTACCCCATCTGTGAACATTCAGCAATGGTGGTTGTTTGTTGGCTGTTCACCAGCGGGGAGCCATTATTCATGCAAGTTTAACCATGGGATCAGTTGTGTGTATTTGTGTTACTCAGGCAAGTGTTTACTTGACCCCAAATGCTGTATTCCTTTACTGTACATTAGCTGTAAGCTAGTAAGTAACACAATACACTAGGGGTCGAACACGAAAAAATCTGTTCCGTTTCGGTACGCTTGTCACTGTTCGGGGCGCGTGTGTACCGTTCGGTTCATAGGCACGCACAACTTCTTTTTCTTATTTACTAACAAGGCGAAACGTGTACACTCCAGAGCAGCAGGTGGCGGTACTGAGCTGGATGCCAACCGCTGGTGAACAAGAGAAGAAGCGAAGCGGCGTAGCAGATAGTAATAGAGTATCTTTGGGTCAGCTGTAGAGACGTTAGATGCAACAGTGTGCAAGCATTGTGCAACACGTTGTTTATGCGAACAGTGACACGACTAACATGTCAGCTCATCTGCGAAGACATCATCCCAGTGAGACAACTGGCAGCGCAAGGAGCAAAGGGAGAGAGTCGACAGGAGAACTTCTACTCTCCGCAGCTTTTAAACAGCCTGACAGTGACGAGTCAGACGGGGCAAAATGCATTACGAAAGGAGTGGTGTTTCATAGCCTAAGATATGCAGCCTTTTGCCGTGGTGGAGGGTGCAGAATTTTGTTGTATGATTAAAACACTCGAGCCACGCAATAAAATAAAATCCCCTCCCGCAAACACTTCAGCAACACGGTAATTCCCCCACTTCATGAAGAGACCCGATGAGGAATTGTTTAAGTTGTCTGACATAGCCTTTGTAGTAGGGGTGGGGAAAAAATCGATTCTAATCATCCACAATTCTGATTCGATTCGATTCATAAACTTCAAAAACTGTTTTTCTATTAACGTTCTCCCGTCTCTCTGTGCGCCCCCACAGGCTTCCGTACACAGCATTGCAGCAAGCTTGGGGAAAGAAAGACAACAAATTTGTCTTCAAAATAAGAGCTTTACATTGCAACCCATTGGAGTTTAGAACTGGGTTCTTAGCGGGGGGCTTTTAATTTGAAAGTAGCGACCGTTCCTAGCTTGCGTCTACAACAACAAGAACAGCGAAGACCGCTGCAGAGACCGAGGAGACGCTGCATCTCCCGGATCTCAGCAGCTGTTCATTTGCTCATCTTGAAGTCCGCGGATGAAGTGATGGACTGACAGCTGTGATCAGCTGTTTCCTGGTTTTAAAACACCTCAGCTGTGGGTCGCACAACAGTGCAGGTCATCCACACCTCCGCCCATCTCACGCAATTTCTGGCATATTGACATCTCGGATTTAGATCGGAATGGAGTTGGATAAAAGTGTACCCTCCGAGGTGGCAAACTGGCGGACCAGTACAGACCCCCAATTTACCGACTTCTGTCTGAATCTGCGGACCGAGCCGCAAAAAGGATGGTCAAATTGGCGGCTTGCTGCCCAGTATAAAAGCGGCTATTAACTATGCAAACAAGGGCAGCCATGCACTGCAGGCACGATGTCAAACAGAAGTGCACAAAAAGAAGGTGCAGGTCATAACATCCACACACAGTGTAGCCAGCACCTTCCTTCCAAGCAGAGAGACAGCAACTTTTTCAAAACCCATATTCATCTTGTCAAATAAACTTTGAGGGCTTGCTTTTTTCATTCTTCAGCAGATTGCGCTATTAAAGTTGTGCTGTTGTGCATTTCATGAGAGAAGTTCTCATTTCTTATATAGCATAATGTGACCATAGATAGATACCCCCCCCCCCGACACTGTCGCCTTTTTTACTCTAAGGAGTTTGCAGGTCTGATTTTATTCATGAACATAAGTTGGTTTTTTTTGTATACCTTGAACTTATTCTTGTAGTCACTGAGAGTTGAGACTTACATCTGGAAGAAAGGGGCAGCTGGCCTAAGTTATTTCTTGTACAGTAAGTAAGTTTTTATTTGTTTAGCATGGATAATGTTACCTTTTGTCTTAAGTTTGTCTTTGTGTGATTACATCATTGGAATCAGTTTATTTAAAAATCACGTTATCTTATACAAACTGTATTGTTTTGAGGCAATAATTTGCCTTAACACACTATGCATTGTATCAATTTTTGAATCGAGAATCAGTGGAATCGAGAATCGGTTTAATTGAATCGTGACCCCAAGAATCGGAATCGAATCGAATCCTGAGACACCCAAAGATTCACATCCCTACTATGTAGCACTTACTAGTGATGGATGGACCTCCAGGGCTACTGAAAGTTTTCTGACTGTGACTGCCCATTACATTACAATAGTGACAGTGAATAACTTTTTGTTCTTATCATTTGTTAAAGATAACTTTCTTTGCCTTTCTCTCTTGCAGTGCCAGAATCTTACCTACTTTTTTTTTTAACAGTGCAGCATATACATTTTCTTTCTGCTCAGTCCAGCTGTAAGCATCATTTATAAACATTATAACCGAGTTATAGGTTAACAGTTAAGACAAACAGAAATAGCTTAATATCCACTCCAGATTACATAAGAATATACAAATTTAGACATATGTACAAGCATTACGTAAAACATGTGTAAAGCAGTAGGTAAGAAAGAAGAACAAAAAGCAAGTAGAAGGGCTCAGCCTCCTTGCCTGTTGTACCTCACTGCATTAATATAGCCATAACAGGGCTCCACCGTTTGGAAAAGGTGGGTTTTTGGAGCCTGGGTAAATATGTAATGTGCTCCATCTAGAGGTAGAGGTTCCAAACCCTTTGGATCCATGTATTATATGTGAGGGGAAGGTTTCAGCCACCTACTTGTTACACACTTCAAAGCTGCTGTAAGCAATATACTCAAAAGGTATTTCTTGTCCCTTCCATTCAGACTTTTAGGCATTACACCCAGTATTGCCACAGTGGGATCTTGTGGTATATCTTGTTGGAAAACTTCTTTGAGAGCGTCAAATACCTCTCCCCAGAATATCTTTAGTCTGGGACATGACCAGAATACATTGGTGTGATCGGCAACATGTGCTCCACAATTCCTCCAGCAAGAGCTAGAATGTGTTGGGCCCATTTTGGACACTATTTCAAGTGTTCTGAAGAATCTGGTGACTATTTTCCATTTTAATTCCCTCCATGTATTTGAGTTTGTGACCAGATGCGCCTCAGTGCAAACCTCCTCCAAGGCGTCTCCTGATACAACCATGTTCATTTCCGCCTCCCACCTCTGTTTGATCTGAAAAGAATTATGCAAATTTATGGACGAAAATGTGTGATACATCTCACTAATCGTCTTCTTTTATCCGTTTTCTGTTTGTATTTTTAATTGAAACTTTTCTATAGGGGTTAGTTTATTACGTTTCTCCCATTCCTTGTGTGTTGTCAGGAAGGTTCTTAGCTGCAAGTATCGAAAGAAATCTGTCCTGGGGAGACCATAACCATTTTTTAACTGTTCAAATGTCTTGAGATTCTTACAGCTGAATAGCTGGTGCAGGTAGACCAGGCCATGATTGGACCATCTCTTAAAGCTAACATCTAAGTTGTTGGAAATAAAACTCTTTATAGATCTAATTCTTATTAGTGATGAAATTTGCTTCGGTAATCCAGAAGTTGTTTTTGTTCTATTGCAAATTTTGAGAGAGGTCTTAGTCCAGACTGCCATTTCCTTTATGGAAACATCCAGAAATGGTAGGTCTTGAAGGGTCTCTAGTGGACACAAACTTTTTTCTATGTCTAGCCACCGTGTAGATGTGTCATCCTGAATCCACACTATCATTGGCTTCATTTGTGCAGCCCAAGAATAATATTTTAGATTTGGGAGTTTGAGGCCTCCGTTCGGTTTAGGCAACTGTAACGCTTTAAGTCGAATTCTTGGGCGCTTTTTTTGCCATATAAATTTGACATTATCTTATCCAAATGATCAAAGACGGATTTTGGGATTTCTATTGGTAACATCTGAAACAAATAAAGTAGTCTGGGCAAAATATTCATGCGTATGCTTTCAATGCGTCCAAGTAGAGACAGAGGAAGCGGAGACCATCGTTCCAGGTCACTACTGATGCTCCAGATTATTTTATTATAATTGGCCTCATACATATTCTGTACAGTCTGGGGGATGTGTATTCCGAGGTATTTGATACCTTCTTTTGGCCACCTGAATCCACTCTGGAGCTTTTAACCTTGTGGGATCTTACCATTTATATCCATGGCTACAGTTTCATCTACTGGGAAATGAGCCTTTTTAAATGAGGTATTGTTGATGTAGGTTCTGTCAGATATAGTATTACATCATTTGCATAGAGCGATAATTTATGCTCCTCCTTGTTTATCACGACTCCCTTTATGTTGCTATCATCCCTAATGAGCTAGGCCAGCAGTTCGATGCTGATAGCAAATAGTAGAGGTGATAGAGGACAGCCTTGTCTACATCCGCGTTCTAATTTAAATCTCGCTGACCTACAGCCATTTTCTTTGACAGCAGCCTGTGGCGTTGAGTAGAACATTTGTATCCAGGTTATAAAATCAGGGCCAAATCTAAAACGTTTTAATGTTTGGAATAAGTATTGCCATGAGACCCGATCAAATGCTTTTTTGGCATCTAGAGATATGATTACTGACTCTGATTTCTTCTGTTGCTGGTGAGACATTATGTTCAGTAGGCGGCGCACATTATCTCCATAATATCTCACAGTGATAAATCCAGTCTCGTCTGAATGAATTATTTGGGCAATTATCTGATTGACTCATTTAGCCAAGACTACCGTCAGTATACATGAGTCCACATTCAATAACAATCGGTCTATAGGACTGACATTCAGTGGGATCTTTACCCTCCTTATGTATCACCACTATAGTTGCCTCTATCCAGGATGGTGCCATAGTCTTTGATTCTAGCGCATGGTGGTACGCTTTTAGTAACAGCGGTTACAACAAATCTTTGAAAGTCTTATAGAATTCATTAATGCATCCATCCGGACTTGGGCTTTTATTGTTTTTAAGTGATGAGATCACCGGCTTGATCTCCCATTCTTCAATTGGTTTGTCTAGCTCTGCAGCTGTAGGTTCTGTCAATTCAGTAAGCTTTATGTTATTCAGAAACTCTGCAAGTTTTGCATCATCAGTGCAGGTGTCCAAGTTCTTATATAAACCTTGATAGAACTTTGCAAAGGATTTTGCTATTTTATCTGGTTTAGTGACAATGGTGTCCTGTGATTTTATTCTCTGTACTGTGTTAGACGATTGCTGTTTTCTTAATGCAAACGCTAATAATCTACTTGCCCTGTTGCCATACTCATAATACCGTTGGTTGGTAAATCTCAGTGAACCCTCAATCTTATCTGTTAGTAGACCGCTAAGTTCTCTACAAGCTGCATTTAGGCTCTTTAGGACACTATTCGAAGCCAGTTGTTTATGTTTATGTTCTAACTCTCTGATTTTATTTTCCAATTCTCGCTGTTTAGACTTTTGTTGTCTTTTCCTGGCGCATGAAAATGAAATAATGCGGCCCCTTATATAAGCCACAATATGAGGGGTGAAGTTTCAGGTGAGGTATTGGTGTCTAAGTATTGCTTGAACTTCCCTGTGATGAAGGAGACAAGCTCCTTATCATTGAGGAGCAATGCATTGAGTCTCCATTGCTTGGAGCTTGGTCTGTGGCCTATATCCCATTCAAGTGCAACAGGTGCGTGGTCCAAAATGGTGATAGGTTGTATCTCAATGTCCACTATCCTATACAGCTCATCCTTGGGAGTAAAGAAATAGTCAATCCCTGAATAGGACGCATGTCTACTTAAATAAAAAGTGACGTCCCTTTTTCTTGGAAACTTGCTCCTCCATATGTCCACTAGGCCAGATTCTATGGATAAGTGTTTGAGCATTCTGCCCATTTTTGATGCAGGAGATTTAGAGCCTAGCTGCCGGTCCATTGTATGCGACATCACACAGTTAAAATCTCCTCCCATCAACGGCAGTCCAGTGCTATACTGCAATATTACATAACAATGTTCTAATGAAGCCTGGCTCGTCTTCATTAGGAGCATATATGTTTATGAGGGACACTGCTATACCATCAATCAACCTGTAGGAGACACTACCTTGATGTATATGTGATAATTAATCACTGGCAATCAATAACAGTTTTAAACGGGGCACCACCTTCTTTATTGAATTATTTTGAATAATTAGGACATAAGTCAAAATCCAACCATACAAGTTTTGGCTTGAACAGTTGGAATCAATCTTATCAGTCTATTAAATTTCAAATCTATGATTTGATCTCCTATTCTGAAGCAGTGAATTCTTTCCACGATCCCATCGATTTCCCACCTCAAATTAAACGTGCACAGACACCGACATAAGAGTATATATATTTATTAACTAAATAAAAGCAGGGTGAATAATATGAGATAATAATGCAAACGGGTAACAACAAATGACAGAAAATGTGAAGATTGTGGGAGTGAATTATTGAACAACTGATTTCTAACCGATGGTGGATTTTAGTGTAACGATCTGTTACTTTATAAAATCACGGGAGTAATCTATCTATTCTAACAGGACGCTATGCGAAATTCCATTTTATAAGGTGAAAGTCGAAGCTTTATAGACACCAACTCGGATCTTTGTGACTCCAGCTGTGTGCAAAGATTTCAGCCTACTTGTTTGTAGCAGAAGTGGTCCACGGAGTGTTCCTCTGATCCTGTGGCTGCAAATGCGGGAGCTGTTTGGTTGCAGGCTGGTGACGCAGTGGCTTCCCCGATGAAGTAGTTCACCGGCCCAACGGGATTCCCGTTTGACTGCGCAGCGGGCGGTCGGTCCTGGCTGGATGTCGACTTCTCTGGTCAGCTGAAGATGCTGTCCGGGTCTCTTGAACAGTTCAGTTTCTGTACCGGATTTTGATGTATGATCAGCGTCTGAATCAGAGTCTCTTTGGAGTGGTGACGATTCAACTTCGACTCCTTAACGGATTTAACTTCTCGTCAAAAATAACTGGAGGATGCACCGCTGGCCAGGTGTGACGTCCTTAGTTACTAGTTACGAAAATAAACAAAAATGGCTTCTTCTGAACTTAACATGATACTTTAACAATATAAAAAGGAAAACTGAATTAATTTCGTCCTTGCTTAAGTTTCAAAATAAAGGTATTCTCAAAATAACGGCACGTCACTTGAAGAAAAGCCGTATAAGTGGTTTAAATCTCCGGAGATTACAAAGTCTCGGAGCCTCAAAAATAAGCAAAGTACGAAACTGAATGTTGAAAAATACAAGAGTTACGCGGCGTTAAAACAAAGTAAAGACGCATGAAAAAAAGGAAAACAAGCAAAGCGAAACAGCAATAACGTGTATGAGTACAATATAAAAAAAAAGTGCGGAAGAAAGTAAGAGCGTAAGAGAGTACAAGTGTAAGAGTAAGAGGAAGATGGGACACGATGTGTTCCTCTTTTAAGGCTTAGGAGAGGGCGGCTCCAAGGAGCGGCTTGGTCACGTCTCTCCCTCCAGGCCATGTTCACTGATCAAATCACGGACTTATTACTTATTGCCAAATTAAACTATCCTTCTGTAAGTTTTAAGATCGCGATTGACTGTTCACCTAAATCCACCATGGGTTTTCACATAAAACATTTGGTTACATGAACAAAAGGAAATAAACAAAATTGCTTAATAGGCAAAAGGAATTATCAGTTATGATACATGCAACACACCTCCGCCAGTATTGGTGGCTCGAACCTGTTTCATACAGTGCTGACTTATACTTTGAAACATATGTTGGAGGTAAAAGAAAGTATAGATAAACATTAATTGTGGATTACATTACTTAAGAAAGTCCTCTGGGAACTATACCAAAACTTACCAGGACGTGGCACTGTGGCTACACCAGACACTCAGATATTAAAATAAAAAAAAGTGGACTTCCGGTCGGAACACCGTTAAGATGGCCGCATAGCGAGAGAGCTCCCGATTCAACCAGAGCAATTACAGACATTCCCCCAAACAAACCAAGTAAATCATACTGCAAAAGCGTGGATAAAGGGGAGAAGAGTCATATCACCACTTTGAGCAATAAAATTCGTCCGAAGACGAGTGGGCGAGAAAGACGGAGCGCAGCAACAAGTATCGTTAGCAGCAACAGGTTTAAGCTAGCATACAACGCGGTGCAGTTCGTGGACATGGCCGACATGGATATGATTCTGCGCGAACTAAGAGGGTTTCGCCAAGAAAATAAAGAACAATTAGAGACGATAAAAGAAGAAATTGTTAAGGTGAACGCGAGACTGGAGGAGGCGGA
>CAEMYA010000116.1:30996-92224 GCA_903131615.1 Diplodus sargus
ACAAACTGTATTGTTTTGATGCCATAATTTGCCTTAACACACTATGCATTGTATCAATTTTTGAATCGAGAATCGGTTGAATCGAGAATCGGTTGAATCGAGAATCGATTTTGAATCGAATAATGACCCTAAGAATCGGAATCGAATCGAATCGTGAGACACCCAAAGATTCACATCCCTAATGACAACTAATTAACGGAATACCTAATAACCCCGCTGACAAACCTGCTACAGAGCAGAAACGCAGATTCAATAGTGCGCCCACACACACGCGGGTCACAGTGGAGCTGCTTCGGGGTGCTGAAGGGCAGGTGGCTCCGTCTCAGAACAGCAGGGGGAACTCTGCTGTATACCCCAGAGAAAGTGTGCCATATTATTTTGACCTGTTCAGTTTTGCACAACATTGCATTAATGAATGGAGCCTTTGATGTGCCGGCGCTGCCGGGATGCCGATCTCCATTTCGGAAAAGTTTATCTTCTTGCCAGTGTTTCAACTCTCCATGTTTGACCTCAGTGGGCGAGGCCTCCGGACCAGGAATATTTGAGGGCGTAACATGTTAATGACGATGTTTCATAAATCACATGTGTGTCCTGTCGTAAGACCAATTCTGCACTCAGATCTGTCCGTTTTCACGCAAGATTGATAAATGAGGGCCTATGTGTGGCAGAAAACTAACACTTTACAACACCCTGAACACACCATCCCCACCGTGAAACATGGTGGTGGCAGCATCATGCTGTGGGGATGCTTTTCTTCAGCAGGGACAGGGAAGCTGGTCTGAGTTGATGGGAAGATGAATGGAGCCAAATACAGGACAATCTTGGAAGAAAACCTGTCTGCAAAAGACTTGAGACTGGGGCGATGCTTAAAATGTGACAAAATGTGGAAAAGTTCAAGGGGGGTTAATACTTTTGCTCCAGTGTTGGTTGGTTCTGACCAGCTGAGCAGCGTATCTGCCCACCTGCTCCTCGTCGCCCTCCCCACACAACGCTGTGCACAATATCTTTGTTTTCCATTTTGCCAACTCTTTTCTTTTGTTTCAGTGACACAACAACATTTGAGCAACGTTTTCCTTTGAAAGACTCAATCACAACCTGGCAGTTCATTGGAATTAGTCTGTCAAGAACTAACGGTGAGGATTCAGTACCCGCAGTGAAGGGGCAGTTTGAATTGGGCTACTGATTAAAACCTTTCTCCCACACCACGCCTTTCATTTTTCCTTCTCTCTTTTCATCATTCTTTTTTGTGTGCCTCTTCTCCTTAAGGTATCTGTGTTGGCGAACCATTAGAGGCAATTGTCCGGAAGGATTTCTTCATTGATCTCAGACTGCCCTACTCAGCTGTCCGGGGAGAGCAGATAGAAATCAAGGCAATCCTCCACAACTACAGCGATGATCCTGTCACTGTAAGTCTGGGCTATTCTTTTACTATGTTTTAGGCCAGAACCTATAAGACTGGACTGACTTGCAAATTGTGACAGAAATGGAAAATAAAATGGAAATAGAATAAAGTATAAGTATCTCAAAAATATACCAAAGTACAGTACTTAAGTTCATGTACTATGTTACATTCCATCACTCTCTAGGAAATAATGTAAATCACTAGATTTCTTCAAATTAAAGATACATCATTATTAGATGACCTAAAGCAAAACTGATGATTGTGATCCACACTATCCACTCTATGAGGGGTCTTCATCTTTGATCAGCTACACATTCCTCCTCAGTCACTTTCTCGATCGTTCTCCTCATGTCGTTTTAAAGGTGCGGGTGGATCTGATTGAGACGCCAGAGTCAGCTGTGTGCAGTTCAGCATCTAAACTTGGAAAGTATCGTCAGGAAGTCAACGTGGAGGCTGAAAGTACACGATCTGTACCCTACGTCATTACTCCAATGAAGCAAGGACAACACCCCATAGAGGTCAAAGCAGTTGTTAAAGACTCTACACTCAGGGACGGGATCATGAGGATGCTGCGGGTGGTGGTAGGACCAAAAGTTACTAAGGGGGCAGTGCAGAGAATCAGTTGTATCCAAAGCACGACCACACCATCAGTGGATCAACACATCAATCTTAGTTCGCTAAGAATTAGAAAAGCAACTTTATCACAGATACTGAGTTTGCTAAATTAAGAATGTAAGACTCCAATCAGCACAAGCTCTGTCAACAGAAGGCTGTCTTGTAGTGGGCTCAGAGGACGAGTGCTGTTTTTTTCACCACTTCTCATGAGATTAAACATTAAGGCCAAATGCTTCAGGTGGGCTAAGAAATTCCAGAATTTAGCAGAAGGGGCACGACCCCCCTGATTGAATTAGTTAGTAGTAAATATTTTCACATCAAATGAATCAGTCTTATTTCTGAAAGTTTTACATTTTGATTACATTTCCATCCAACAATAACTTAAAAAAATATGCATACATAAATATGCAAATGTATTTGCATGTATGTATATACATACATACAGGCATATTTACGTATTAACAACTAGAGTGGCTGTATGATAAGGCATGAATGATTGTTTAAATTAATCAACAAATAATTTTTGATAGAATTAATTCATCATTAAATTAATGTTATCAAAAATGATTCAAAACACAACAATGGGAATGCTTAACTAAGATGAATAAAAGCAAAAATTATTCAAGAACTAGTTGCATCTGATCCAACTCTCTCTGAGCAGGCCATCCAAAATGTTCCACTGATGAAAAATGTATCTAGTTTAGGAAGTGAAAGTGCAGGGTTTGGCGAAATATAAAGCTTTGTGAAAATTCTGGATGAAAAATATAAGTCAGTCAGGGTAACATGAGCGTCATCGATGCAGCAGTTCTAACCATGTGGTTAATATTCAGTAATAAGTGTTGTGCTTTAAAATAAATATCATTGATTGCTGTTTGGTTTTAAAGTCAACATAGATAAAGAGCCATCTACTGGGGCTTAACTTTGATGCAAATGACATTTGTTTTCTAATGTTGTGTCCTAACTGTTCATTTTCCAGCCTCCAGGTGTGCTGGTTAAGTTGCCTCAGACTGAAACTCTTGACCCAGCTAATAAAGGAGTAGGTGAGTTCACTCATTACATTGCTAATTTGTTGCATAACTTGAAAATATTATGTATTTATCACTTAACTGATCTCTCAATCTGTCCACTGTTTATCCCTTTAGGTGGTACCCACAAAGTAGTTATTAACAGTGGAATTTCTAAAAAATTAATGGCTCCAAGAACACCCAGGAGCACAGAGATCTTTGTGACAGGTGAGATATAATGTTATATTTAGGCTTGTTAGGTGAAACTTGGCTCTAGTCCTTATATTAAGAAAATATCTTTGCCTGTTAGTTGCTTCTTTCCTTTTGTTCTACAATTTAATTTCTCTGTTTCTGTGTGTTCATGCAGGGAGAGAACATGTATCTTCACTGGTGGAGAACGCCATCAATGGACAATCGATGGGTACTCTGATACGACAGCCCTCGGGCTGTGGAGAGCAGAACATGATCGGCATGACTCTACCTTGCATTGCAGTCACATATTTGGACAAAACCAATCAGTGGGAAGCTGTGGGCCTCAAGAAACGTAGAGAAGCCTTCGAACACATCAAGACCGGTAAGCACATCAAGATGTATTCATGAGCACAAATAAAATGAATGTTAATGGCCCACTGTGTGGATTGTAAAGTTTCTGAACTGCTGGCGACCAAGGGACACCAAGATTCAGTTGAATGGTAGTCCATAAAAATGTGTGTTTTGTTCTTGCCCAGGTTACACAAATCAGCTTAAGTACCATAAAAATGACGGGTCTTTTGCTGTGTGGCCTGGTCACGATAGCAGCACATGGTGAGGCATCCAGACCTTCATGAACTCACAGATTAATGTTTCGACTAATGTCTTCCTCTAACTTACATCCTAAATATGTTTGTATTTCATGTGCAAAAAAATGAAATTAAATTATGACAGCCTCTCTTCCTCTCTCAAAGGCTGACAGCTTATGTTGCCAAAGTGTTTGCCATGACCAACAATCTGATGGCAGTGGAGCGTAACCTCATCTGTGACGCTGTCAAGTTTCTGATTCTCAAAGCACAGCAAGATGACGGCATGATTAGAGAAGTTGGAGGGGTCATCCACGGAGAGATGATTGTATGTGCACTGATTTCGTCAATATCACTTCATTAAAGGTGCAGTCTGTAGTTTTAGGGAAGAAAGTTGAATCAGCAGAGAACGATTTTTCATTGCAAGGCTCGACAGTGCAACTGTTTTGCTCGCAATTGCGAGTTGATTATTTCCAGTGCGAATAGAAAATTACATTCAGTCGCATCAGTGCGACTCCGACAGAAACTGTAGTACATGCCATGGGCGAGACTAGACCCTTTTTAGGGGTGCTTCAGCGGTTTAAAATGTATATGTTAAGGACGAAAATGAAAACACACCCGCTTAGTAAATGGTATCATCCTGTTCTCACGCGCTACTTCTCCTCTGTACCTGTGCCGCTCCGCAGTCCGACCACCGTCCAGCGCGACACACGCAGAGTGAGAATCCTTTTAGTTGTAGAGTTGAGAATCAACTACTCATTCAAAGCAGAGCTCCACCAAAGAGCCTGCAATCGTTGCTGAAGGTTATCTGATGTGTCAGTGTTTCCTCTATATGCATTCTGCATTTTCAGCGTTGCCGCAAAAAAAAAAGAAAAAGAAAAAAAAAAGACATGATTTTTGCAGGTTTAATATCACGGTGGGCGAATGGCGAGTTTAAGTTGCACACAGCGAAAGCACTACACCCTGAGTTATCTTGAAATCGATTATTATTGTCATTTCTGCTATTTTTATAATTTCTACAAGTCACTGTTTAAGTTGAGTGACTAAAATCCTCGTCATCCTATTCTGCAACAGGCGACTAATCGAACCGGGGTGAAGTTAGTTTCAGGTTGGATATTCGGCGGATATTCCCTCGGGTCCAGCCGCGACTTCACTCAGTGTGTTTACATGACACTCAAGAAAACCGAATTACTGTGTTAGTCCGACTATGATCGGATCTTTAAGATGCATGTATACACCTTAGTCTGACTAAAATCAGACCGGATCGGATTTTTCATAGTCGAATTAAAGCACCCAGATTATTCGATTGATAGTTGCATTACTCCTGCATGTATATACGTTCCAGCGGAACCCCGGACCCCCCTAGTGTTTCAAGGTTACTGACTCAGAGCACCGCTGCTACAAAAAAATCTAGGGGAGACACTGTTCTAAGAATTTTGGACATGTGGGGCAAAATATTTCTGTCTCACCAGAAACCAACAACAGGACAAAAAAAATGTAAAGAGAGACATGGTGGAGCTGTATGTTTTCATACTATTTTGGCCTTTGCCAATCACAGCTATGGAAAAGTGTTAAGCTAAAGTGGAAAAAAAAAAATCTGGATTTTGGAGTTAGTTGAACCAATGTTAAAATGATGGGTGGTGGCAGTGGGGCTCATTGGGTAAGCTCGGACCCTAGAATCGTCCCTGGTTGCTGTTTACGTGAGCACTGAGCAGTGTTTATTTTATTTCTAATTTTTTGCCAACCTGAATCGTCTCCTCCAATGTAAGCATAGCATTGAAGCTATGTAATCAGATCTAACCAATGCAGTGCTTCCATAACAGACACGTGACCACACGCGCACACACAGTGAAGACTGCAGCGCGAAAACTAAAATCAAAATACAAAATGGAGAAGCGAAAGAGTGTCGGCGTCGTGAAAATGAACCCTACAACGCATTATTTTTTTTATAGAGGATGATAAGAACAAAAATAAAATTAGTCTACAGGGTTAGGATTCGGCTAAATAAGTACTTTATTTGTTTGAAAATGATGTTTTTACCAAAATTGCTGAATTTTCATTGTGCTACTAAAAAATGTTGAGTGCTACTAAATTTTTCAGCATGGTAGCACAGTGCTACTTGGAAAAAAGCTTAGCGTCAAGCCCTGCATTGACTTATTTTTTAATCTGAAACAAACTGAATAAACAAACTTAAACAAACTGACCTTAAAGCGAAACTCTCACCAAAATACAACCTAGGCTTTTTTGTGAATGTAGGGCTGGGCGATAAAACAATAACGATATCTTTCGCGATGGACATGTGATCAATATCAATAGAAAATATGTTTCGATAGAACGTTTGACAATTTCACTGAACTCCGTTAGAAAACAAACAGGAAGAAAACCCAGATCCAGAACCGCAAGGCATTCTGGGGGATGTAGGCAGGGGAAGGGCTTTAGCCTCTCGACCTATCCCGGCCCAACTAAGCAAGATTGGTGGCGTGAACAAACTCACTTGCTCTTTGGTAACCTGGCAACAACCTGTTGAGTGACATGCACAGTAGCACTTTCATGTTTCGCCTTCCTGACTCATAACTGCTTTAACAAAAAAGAATGAAAATCTCACCAGTAGGCATTTAAAGGGTTATTTTTCAAATTTTTCTTGCAGGGGGGCATGCCCCCGGACCCCCCTGGAGTTGCTAGGTTACCGACACAGAGCTCTGCTGCTACAAAAAAAAACTAGAGGAAACACTGATTTTGCATATTTTAAGTCCAAAAAGAGTCAGACCGATGTTGTCTGAAATTTATGCAAGGTCATCGTCCCTACCAAGTCTGGCAATACGACACATTTATTTCACCACCACAGCCGCTCTCATTCGCTGGAGTACAGCAGCGATAAACAGTCACAGCCATCGGCATCTGCTGGTACAGGTGAAACACCACACAAACAGCAACAGACCACCATGGAGAGGTACTCGGCAGCAGTGCCATACAACAAAACATCAAAACCTTATAAAGAAATAACGAATGAAGTGGTGTATCATTTAGCGAAGGAATTGCTACCGCTTAGAACAGTTGAGATGTCTGGATACAAGAATCTTATTTACCTGCTTGACCACTGTTACATTCTTATTAAAAGAAGGTAAAAAAAAATAATTATTGATATCGACTGATATGAAACACTGATATCATGATACATTTTTCAGCCATATCGCCCAGCCCTATAACGGAGTCAAACCTTCATGTAAAAGCATAACTACGACGAAACAGGCAATTTTAAGATTTACTGTATTTTCGTTTTTCAGGTCAAACTCATTTCCGATGAGAGTGATCCGGGCACTTTTAGGATAGCATCAAAATGTCTATTTTACAAACACTAAGAAGCCAGAGTCAAATTTAAGACCTTTTAATACCTTTTAAGACCATTCTGAACTAAATTTAAGACCTACACGAAGTACGAAAAAGTAAGGAAAATTGCGGTCCCAGAATTACTTAAAAAAAAACAAAAAAAACAAACACATGTATTGCCATTCCCAGAGCAGCTCAAACAATGAAGAATGGAGTGAATGAGTGTGTGTCAGGGCTATTATAGTTTTAAAATTTTCATTAGTTTTTTATTTTAATTAATTTTTCAGTTTGTGTTTTCATTTTAGTTTAGTTTTAATTAGTTTAACAAGTGATCTAAGTAGTTTAAGTATAGTTTTTATCTAGGAATTTAATTTTAGTTAATTATAATAACCCTGGTGTGTGCGCACACACAAACACACACACACATACCGACACACACACACACACACACACACACACACACACAAACACTGACACACACACTGTGTTCAAAATCGAAAGCACCTCCGCTTTCAACGTCGGAGTTGGGCCAAAGATGGTTTGAATGTCGCTTGAGGCAGGCAGCAGAGGCGGCGCAGAGTTCAGGTCGAGCAGAACTAGATGAAATTGGACCGGGAACTGGTGACAAAGGCGTACAGAAGTGTGTGATAGCGCGACTTCGCTAGCTAACTGGTGTTTTTTTTACGATTTTGTGTGTGACACCAGCGCTTTCACACCGAGTGTGCCCAATTTGAGGGTCCTCTGGCAGATTCCGCTGTCGAAGTCGTTCTGGAACTGACAAAGTGTGCGCCGATAAATTCCGACCGCGTAGTCGGCAAAATAAAACGTACGTTCCTGGATATTTCAGACAGAAGAACACACGGAGCTGACTGTGAATCTCACCAACACATTTCCTCCAAAAAAAAAAAGAAAAAAAAAAAGGGCGATGACGGAAGCGGTAAATGAACGTACATATTTAAGACCTGACTACATGTAATTTAAGACCTATGTGCAAAATATGGACATATTTAAGACTTTTTAAGGCCTAAAATTGAGATTGTCAAATTTAAGACTTTTTAAGACTCCACGGAAACCCTGAGAAGGCTCGACACAATGTGAAACTTTGCTACGTCACATTCTGAAATCGAAACTTCTCCACTGGCAGGACGGCGGCAAGCGGAACAAGCATCTACAAACGTGAGTTGTTCAAAAACCTTCTTTTTAGCAAACTCTGTGTACACAAACAATGTTCCCAATGCTTGAGTTCATGTGTAGAGACCCTGGTGATACTACAAGCAAAGTTTCATGTTGTGTCGAGCCTTCTTAGTGTTTTAATAGCGATTTTAATAGCGATTTTAATAGCGATTTTGCTACTATCATAAAAGTTGCCCGTAGCACTCCCATTGAAAATGAGTTTGACCCGAAAACGAAAATATGGCAAATGTTAAAAATGCCTCTTTCATCGTAATTATACTTTTATATGAAGGTTTGACTCTGGTACATTCACAAAAAAAGCCTAGGTTGCATTTTGGCAAGAGTTTTGCTTTAAAGAACAACACAGTTTCATACTCACTTTACTTCGTTTATATGTGGCGGACCCTGCCACCTCTCTAGCTTCAAACAGTTTTCTGGGACGATACTTTCCCTCTGAGAACATTTGTAACGTTGTATTAATACCTCATTAATTTTGTAAATATTAAAACTCTGAGAATTTCTTCCTCAAAACTACATAGTGCCCCTTTAACTAAATGCTGATAAATTAGCAAGTCGAGTTGAACACAGTAACAGGTCATTGACTATCGTGTGTTCCAAAACATGTTCATGTGTGTGCCGGTGTAGGGTGATGTGCGTGGTACAGATTCAGGCGCCTCCATGACGGCCTTCTGCCTCATTGCCATGCAGGAGTCATGTGCACTGTGTGCAGCGACCGTTGATGTGAGTACCTCACCTCATTGTGTTATCATTGAATTATTTCATCTTTATCCCTCCCCTTTTATTTCTTTATGCACTGACCTAAACTAGCGATGGGCGAAACAAAGCTTTGTGTAGCACCAAACCAATGAAGCAACTGATTTGCTGATCCTGCCTCCCGTGCATCTGCTACAATCAAGCTGTCCATTCATTCAGGGGAGAAAATGTAATTTACAACAGTAACAAAAGCAGATTTAATACTTGAAATTCTTTATAATTTCTGTAGCAGTGATTTTGTCAGCTGTTACTTGGTACCTAATTAAGCTAACATTTGCTCCATGTTGTGGTTGAAAAGGATACTGTAGTGCAATGGGTGAGTGTACCTATTATGCCCACGTACCATATAAGCCCACTTGTGACTTCTGAGTCAATTAAAAAAACAAACTACATCACCATTGTTGCTGGTTCATGGTTCTTCCAATGAAGCTGCTTGTTACATAAATTATACATTTGATTGTAAGCCAATCAGATTTGTCTATCTTGAGTTATTGAAGCACATGTGTGACATGTGCCTGCTGCTCCCAGAAGAAGTTACAAAAAAACGTAAGTGATTTTGATTTTGATTTCTACTTCTGCTTTTGCTAAGTACTCATTTGTTATTGAAATTTAAGAGATTAGTGCTTTAAATAAAACATATGTTAGAATTTTACTAGAACTAGAAATGTTTTTTTCTTTTTTAGTCAAAATATGTGTATACAGTCACTGCATAACATTGTTCATTGCAATGACATAAAGCATGATAAGCATGTGTAGTTCACATTTTTGTAGGCAGAATATCCTATTGTACTGTTAAATAGATAACACATGTGTATATTTATCTTTATTTATTTTCTAATTAGCATTTTTACCAAGTGGGCTTAAAGGGGACATGAGCAAAAGAAACACACCATTTAGGGTGGATGTAAATGATTATAGCTTATTACTTAAATGCATGATCAATTGATACTTTTCATGTTGTGTTAGTACAGCATATATAGATTCATGTCATGTAGTTGTTTTTTAATGTCATGTGTGTAGAAAAAAATATTCTGACTTTTAACCAGAAATTCACTGATGTTCCCTTTAAGCCCGCCTGCTCCCATTAAGCCCACTTAGCTGTGTTTCATTGGAGATTTTCTCCCTTTTGACTTTTGAACCATTTTCCTGCCTAACATTGACCTCACCTACTCAATCAGCTTCATAATTCATATAGCGCGACTTCGCTAGCTAACTGGTGTTTTTTTACGATTTTGTGTGTGACACCAGCGCTTTCACACCGAGTGTGCCCATTTGAGGGTCCTCTGGCAGATTCAGCTGTCGAAGTCGTTCCAGAACTGGCGAAGTGTGCGCAAATAAATTCCGACCGCGTTGCTGGCAAAATAAAACTTGGATACTGGATACTGGATACTTCAGACAGACGAACACACGGAGCTGACTGTGAATCTCACCAACACATTTCCTTCAAACAAAAAAAACAAAAAAAGGGGGTGACGAAAGCGGTAAATGAACGTACATATTTAAGACCTGACTACATGTAATTTAAGACCTATATGCAAAATATGGACGTATTAAAGACTTTTTAAGGCCTAAAATTGAGATTGTCAAATTTACGACTTTTTAAGACTTTTTGAGACTCTGCGGAAACCCTGTTAATGGGTATATTAAGTTCCCATTAAGCCCATTCCAGACTTTTGACATATTTTGACAAATTAAACAATAAAAACATAAAAATAATTAATAGGGACATTTACCCTACATGCTTCATTCTAATCTGCTGCTTCAGCTACATTTGTTCAGATTTTTCGACATGTTTTCATTTTCAACATTTCTGGAGGAGCATCTTTTAGGAACTTTGAAACCACGGACAAAATGCTGTCACCATACACTCAGATCCATTCAGCTCATAAATTCTACAGCGTTCTTGAACAGAAGTGTATATTTAAAATAGATTGATTACAATCACCGTACAAATGTCTAGACATGTGTCTTTTATGGTAACACTTTTCTCTCCTTCTTCTTGTTTCCCATATTTTCTTCCCCTTCTGTCCAGCGTCTGCAAGGCAGTATAGACAAAGCAGTGGCCTACCTGGAGAGGCGTCTGCCCGACCTCACCAACCCATATGCTGTTGCCATAACTTCATATGCTCTGGCCAATGAAAACAAACTGAACCTGACGATCCTCAGAAACTTTGTTTCCCCAGGTGTTGTCACACATAAATATTCTCCAACTAATTCAGTAATGGTCCAAAAGTGTGAAGATTCTGAATCCGTGATTAATTACTATAGTGGGTTAATTAGAGCTGTGAACCTCATCACTCAAGGCACAATTATGTATTACTCACGGAGCATAAAAAGGAGTTTTGGGTTAAATTTAGCTATCAAAAAGAATAATGACAGTGTTTCCTCTACATGCATTTAGGAGCGGCGGCCCATCAAATTTCTTTCCTTAATTTAAATTGGCGCAAATACACCACCGCCGCATCATATCTCCACCTTCACAGCAGATTCCTGCACTGAGTCGGGTGTCGCGAATGCTGAGGTAAACTAGATAACTGTTTTGCTCAGTATTGGAGTAGATCTCACTCACCCACTCCCCCAAGAACTTACTGGTGCCATCGACGATAATTACTCGCGAGAGCGCAGTCTTGAAAGTGACATCACGTCAAGCACCCAGGCACCAGGTCGGAGAGTCAGAGGAGTGTCATCTTAAAAATAGGGCAACAGTCTACTACAAGACAGTATGAATGAACAATAAAGTATCTATCTATACATGGTCACATTGTGCTATATAAGAAATGAGACTGACAACTTCTCTCATGAATTGCGCAACAGCTCAACTTTGATAGCGCTGCCGCAGAATGAAAAATGACTGTGTTTTGACAAGATGATTATGGGTTTTGAAAAAGAGTTTTGACCAAATTAATATGGGTGGGAAGGGGCAGGGGTTAGCAGGGTCTCATTTTTTCTTCTTTGCCTGGACCAGTAGCCCTTTTTACACAGCATCGCTGCATTAACTCTGCAGCGGTTGTTCGCCAATTCTCCGCCGATGGTGATTCACACAGAGCAAAGCATCTCCGCCTTAAAGACGAAATCGCTGTGTAATCCACACAGAAAGCTGGCGCTGCAGCTCCTAGAGAGACATGACGGTACACATCACGGCGATGACGCTGGTGTGTTTTCAAGGTGTTTCCCCGATGTTCCTCCTGTCAATCTAAACCCGAAACAGTTTATAATCATATGGATGCTGTTATAATATGTTGTGATTGAGATCCTGACCCACCAAACATCCTGGAACATGACAAAGTTACGTTTTCACTCTAAATTACACAATTACATAATCACCATCAGTAAACTGGAAGCTGTCTTACTCACTGGCAGGGCCATTTTCCAAGTAAAGTTCACTGAAGTCCCGGTCAGTGTTAAGTTTTTGGCTGGTGACAACGCTGTTTTTCTTGCAGAAATGTGAGGAAGAGTTGATAGGACAGACAGGCCGACAGACAGGAGGACGGACGCTGCTCCACGTAGTGTTCTGTGTTCTGTTCTGGCCCACCGCCCCGAACTTCACATCCTCCCTTCTGCAGAGCTGCACGGCTGTCTCCCCCCACAAAGAAAAGTGCACTAGGAATTTTCCAACTTCCTACTAGAAAATGCACACTAGAACGCCCTTCAAAGTTGGAGTCCTTACTTCCCCAAATGATAATCCTGAATCCATGATCAGTGTTGCTTGCTTCATGGTTGACATCTCCGGTGCTTGTTAAAATCGTTGTGCTGACATTATCAAGTAAACTCAAAGTTTCTCGTTGGACCTTCTCCAAACCTGGCACTAACGCTACCTCCATTGTGGTGTATGCTGAGCTGACAGCTCAGCACAGCATGGAATAACGGAGTTTAGCGCGGCGCATCACCTGCATCAAACAGTAATGGTATATCTGGATGAATGTAGGGAAGGAGGCTGTGTCGATCATATTACGGCAGTGGCGGTCCACCGCTGCTAGGTGCATATGGGAAACACTGCAATAACACCCAAACTGAGTTCAGTTCAAAGTCCATTTTGAAATCCACAATGAGTTACTTCATCTGTGGGTCCCAACAGAGCCAACTGCCACATTGGTAGGGGTGTCACGATTCTCAAAATCCTCGATTTGATTACATTTTCGACTCTAAGGTCACGATTCGATTCTCGATTTTTTCATTTATTTTTTTTAAAGCACAGGTTGCTATGCCATTTTTACACTAGACTTTTATGCAATATAACTTCTGACCTTTGTTCGCAATGTACCACACCACATTGTCAAGTTTAAAACATTTATTAACAACATATCTTCAGTCAATTGGAAACTTAAAGAAAATAACCTGCCATCTAGTTTCTGCAGAGCTTGCAAGCTGTGGCTTTTTTGTCGACAACACAAATGTTGTCAACATAACTCACTGGAAATCCAAAATACTTCCACACCGGCGACTTCAGTGAAAGAGGAGGGGGTTCAAGTTCTGTCGATGGGTCTCCTGCGTCTGCAGCTGCCATTGTGCAGCACTCTCACCCTGGAAGCTCAGCCCTGCCTAAACCGGCCCGGTTGACTTCCTATATGATGAGGACTGCAGAGTCTGAACTCTGTGCCGAGACGGCACCATGTAACTGCATCCTCTTACTGATTTATTTATTTGCACTAAATTGTCCTGTACTTGTATATGGAAGTAGAATCATGTCATTAATCAAGAGCATAGATTTTCAGTTTGAGAGCATGATTTCATTCCTTTTCAGTGACACAGCTCCTTCGCGTGCTCAGATTTTTTCTCCTCATGCTCACATTTTGTGCTTGCATTTAAATGTCTTCTGCTTTCTTTCAAAATGTCTGCTTGAATGTCTGCAAAGAAGCAGGGACAATCTGATTGGTCAACAGTAGCCGGCCTTCTATTGGTTGACAGTGTTGATGCAATAAAAATCCGTGAGCAGAGGAGAGATCCGAGAGCAGAACTTGACCTGTGAGCAGGTGTGTGTTCTGAGAGCGTGCACTTAGATCTGAGCGCGCAGACAATTCGATCTGAGCGCGCAGAGAGCACATTTGAATGCGAGCGAAATTTTTGTGTGCAAGAAGGAGAAATGTGAGCACAGGCATGTGATTTTTTAGTTCAAGCAGACATTTTGGAAGAAAGCAGAAGACATTTAAATGCAAGCACAAAATGTGAGCATGAGGAGAAAAAATCTGAGCACGCGAAGGAGCTGTGTCACTGAAAAGGAATGAAATCATGCTCTCAAACTGAAAATCTATGCTCTTGATTAATGACACGATTCTTCTTCCATACTTGTACTGTCTTTTGTTGTACTGTTGTTGTTATGTGCGGTGTCCTTGAGTGCTTTGAAAGGCGCCTTCAAATAAAATGCATTATTATTGTTATTATTATTGTTGTCAGAGTGGCGTAGCCCCTTTCAGGAATAGGGCGGTGCATTAGGTGTGTGTGCGTAAGGTGCGTAAGGTGTGAGTGGGCGAGCGAGAGTGAGGGAGCGTGTGTACGTGCGGTCAATGAATGAATGAGAGAGGAAGGAGAAGCGAAAGGAGGAGCAGTAGTAGCGACAGCAATAAAGTGTACAATACAGTCTGCAGTTTGGATGTAAATAAAGGCGACGGCTAGATACAGCAAAGCTCCCTGCTATTATTTCCCGACCAGCTTAACACATGAAAGTGGTTCACTCCGAAGGTAAACACAAACTTCGGCCCTGGAGGAAATCGTCTCCCCTGTGCTTCCCGACCACGGACCAGGAGCTGAACAGGAATGGTGTAACACCATGCTATCGTTTGGCTGGCTGTTGCTAATAGCTTCTGATTTAGCTAGTAGCTAAGTTAGAGGTGGTTGAATTGCAGCACTTCGACATGGGTGTGTTTTTTTCCGCTCGGCAAGCCGACCGGACGTGACATGGCGGCGTGACAGCATCGACGATCCCATTTTTTAATTCGAAGTTCGAGATTGTGACTTCATTTCGATCGATTTCGATTTAAAATCGAAAATCATGACACTCCTACACATTGGTACAATCTATATTTTGAGATGGTTTTCACTAGAACAAAAGTATAAAAATGCCAGCTGTTTGATTTTATCAAGGTCTCATTTAGATTGTCCACCAGAACTGACAGTGTAATTTTTCATCCTGTTCAGCTGCCAACAACTTTTTTACAACTAAATTTAATGGATGTTTATCAGGAATGCCTGTTTATGTTAAGTGCTTATGTTGAAACATTTTATTTATTTTTTTTAATCTCTCCCAATACTTGATATCTGTTTTTGGCCATAAAATAATTTATTCTTCGAGCTCTCACATGAATCCAAATGACCTTACAAATTCTCAAAAGAGAACATATTTTACGTTCTCTTTTTCACTTTTGTTTTTCTTAAGGATTCATATTTTAAGATCAAGGGAGTGGGGACTTAAAGCGGGGTCATATAAAGTACATATCTATAGTCGATCTGTTTCCTACTGTAATCACCGATCAGCGCAGCCTCAGTTTGGAGAAGTAGAGAGCCGCTCCAGCCAGACGCTCAGCTTTGTACTGCAGTGAACGGGGTCCAGAGAAAAAGCTAAATAAACCACCTAACACAAGGCTCACCTTAACAAATCTATAGCAGTTCAAGTGTACGTTGACTGGTAAAATTCACACCGCTTTACATCGCCGTCAGACCGCGCTTTCTTTTGGCACTACATTTTCTCAACCGCAGAACCCCCGTATTCCTACGCATGAGCGCTAATGTGGAGGGATACGGAGAGTTAAGTTTCGTTTTTATCGAAAGTAAACCTCTCGTCCAGCAGCTGGGCCTCGCGCTGTATTCCGCCGCTCGCTGATCAGCTGTTGCCCAGTTACGCTAGTGCGTAGTGATACGGGGGTTCTGTGGTTGAGAAAATGTAGTGCCAAAAGAAAGCGTGGTCTGACAGCGATGTAAAGCGATGTGAATTTTACCTAGACAACGTACACTTGAACTGATGTAGATTTTTTTAGGTGAGCCTTGTTTGAGGTGGTTTATTTCACTTTTTCTCTGGACCCCGTTCACTGCAGTACAAAGCTGAGCATCTGGCTGGAGCGGCTCTCTACTCCTCCAAACTAAGGCTGCGCTGATCGGTGATTACGGTAGGTAACAGACCGACTATAGATATGTACTTTATATGACCCCACTTCAAAAAACCTGAACGATCCCTTTAATAGTGAATTAAGATTGTTCCAGCCAAAGCATACTAATCTAAAGTTATTTGTGTGTGTCCTAAGAGTTGTCCCACTGGCCAGTACCAAAGGGACACATTTACACACTGGAGGCCACAGCTTACGCTCTTCTTGCTCTGGTCAAGGTCAAGGTGAGCATGTCTCACTTGAGTTTCACCAGGATGTTGTGCTACAGAACACATCATTCATGCTGCCTTACTAAAAGAGCAGAGGGTTTAGAAATAAAAGGTGAAATCTCTCTTATAGATGGTACTTCCTCTAAATGTTTGTGCAGTGATGTACTTTTTTTAAATGAGCTAATTCCTTCTAGCTGCTTGAGGCATTCACAGAACATTATGGACATCTAATCCCAAAAGTTGCAAAGACTTAGACTTGAGGTTTACAAACCAGAGACAGATTTGATCATCGAGGTGGCTTGTATCAGACAAGTGTCAAGTATTTGCAAATTAACTGTGCCATCATGGAACACTCATTTACAGTATAAGTTCAAAGTGTAGCTTTGAAAACTGGTGGTGATCTAAAGTAAAAACTAACAATTTCACAACTTACCTCAATTTAAACATTTTACACATTTACCTGCCTTCTGTTACTAAAGGCACTGGAAGATGCCAAGCCTGTCGTAAGATGGTTCATCAAGCAGCAGAAGGTGGGAGGAGGCTATGGATCAACTCAGGTAACAGACACGACACCTCTAGCTGGTTTTAGTGCAGATCTTTTTAGTTCATCTGGGCTGATAACCTGTTAATCTAAGTCCCTGTCACTGTTTTTCTCTCCAGGCAACTATTATGGTGTACCAGGCTGTAGCTGAGTACTGGGCTAATGCTAAAGAACCTGAGTATAATCTGGATGTGGACCTTTTAATACCAGGCCGGTCAAAACCTGAAAAGCTACACTTCAACAGGGACAACCACTACACCACGAGAACATCTAGAGTGAGAACACACACTCTCACACACAAAGAAAACTGTTCATTAATGTGATAAATCCTGTTGTTTTCTGCATCTTTCTCCTACTAACCCGTGTGTGTGTGTGTGTGTGTGTGTGTGTGTGTGTGTGTGTGTGTGTGTGTTTATGTGTATATTCAAATTCCCACAGATCAATAATATCAATGAGAATGTGACAGTGACTGCCACTGGCACAGGAGAAGCAACAGTGACAGTAAGTAACTTATATTTTTGTTCTCAGATTCATTATTTATTGATGTGTCCTCTTTAAATCACAAATAAAGACGAAAGCATTTTTTTTTTACCTCGTGTGTGGACTGTATAATTAAGACAGATTACGGCTGTCACTGTGTTAATACTTTGTGAAAAGTACCGATAGCCATCCGTACAATATTGTCACTACTGATTTAAAATTATTTGTTCAAAAATACTGTGATATAAAATTTTGGCATTCAGTCCTAGAATTTATAAGGTGATTTTGAGGAGATTTATACATATAGAAATGTATATTGTATCGCACTGAAGCTTAGATGATCGTATTATTATTTACGGGCCCTAATGTTAGCTTTTCACATGTTAAAATGCACTTCATCTATGTCACAGATGGTGTCTCTTTATTACACCCTGCCTACTGAAAAGGAAAATGACTGTCAGAAGTTTAACATGTCAGTGCAGCTCATCCCAGGTAACTTTGTTGTTTGTCGTCATTTTAACGGCTTGTCTGATTGCCTCTGTCTTCTTCTGTCAAAAATGTTGCCTGCAGGCCAAAATTGTCAGACTGATGGTTATGGTATAAAAAAATGAAAACACTGATTTCAAAACATTAAACTAAAACCAATGTTTATGCTGTTTATGTTTATGCTGTTTAAGGTAAAAGTGACATTTGTGGGATCTCTAACTAATTATCGCTTACCATCAAGTGTCAGACTTGGACCTCAGAGGATGCCTGGTCATTTTGTTTGCTTGTCTCTACGTCTGTTTTTCCTGCTGCCTATCCATCTACCTGCCATGTATTTGTTTTTTGCTTTATGAGAAAAACAAACCAAATGCGGATCCAATCTTTTTCTTCTGCAGATAAAAATGATGATGAGATGAAGAGCTATAAACTGAGAATAGATGTTTTGTGAGTACAATCAATAAGTTTAACTATCTGGATAGAAAATGTTGTGCATGAGGCCCAATGTTGTTGAACCAGAAAGGCCCCTACATTGCTTTACTTCCTTGCCTTTCTGTTTCTTATTGTTGTTATTCATGTTCTTTTTAATTGTCCTGCTCTGTTATCCACCCCCATGTCATACTTTTTTGAATCTGAAAAATATGCTTGTATAATCTTCTTCTGATTGAGCTTTCACACCCATTCCAGCTGGCCAAATTTGATCTTGATTATGCTGTCCATTTTCTGTGCAGGTATAAGGACGAGGAGCACGATGCAACCATGTCTATCTTGGATATTGGTTTGTTAACTGGCTTCACAGCAAACACAGACGATCTGAACTTAGTAAGAGCTCTTACTTATACAGGCATACCCACATGTGGTTCAAAAGTGAAGAAATGAGATGTGTTTTCTGATGTGTGTCTGTTTCTGTGTGTGTGTGTGTGTGTGTGTGTGTGTGTGTGTGTGTGTGTGTGTGTGTAGTTGTCCAAAGGACGTGCCCGCACAATTGCAAAATATGAGATGAACAAAGTCCTATCAGAAAGAGGCTCTCTCATCATCTACCTGGACAAGGTAAGACATCAGTGTCTGCTTCCTTTATATTTGTTCTCTCTGCTGTGCTCCTTCTCTCTTTATCTCACCTTTTCTTTACACCTCTCTGCAGGTTTCTCACACCCGACCAGAAGAGATTACATTTAGGATCCATCAGCAGTTTAACGTGGGCGTCTTACAACCAGCTGCTGTGTCTGTCTATGAGTACTATAACCGTGAGTGATGTGAAAGTAGAATGGATAATGGATTAACGTAATGGATAAATTGTAGTGCTGTCAATCTTTCTCTGTAATCCCATTCACATTTCATTCCTCATTTCTTTTATATTAAAATCATATCCATATTTTCAATGTTCAAATTAGGACCATTAGGAATATTTATTATGTACCTCTACACCAGGCATGTCCAAACTGTTCCACAAAGGGCCAGTGTGGCTGCAGGTTTTTGTTCCAACCAGTCAAGAGCTCACAGTTTGACCAATCAACTCTCTGAAGACTGAGATCAGTTGATTAAATGAGTCAGGTCAGGTGTGCTGCTGCTTGGTTGAAAAGAAAACCTGCAGCCACACCGGCCCTTTGTGGAACAGTTTGGACATGCCTGCTCTACACTGTATACACAGGCTTATGCACAGCCAATACTAGCATCTACTACTACTACTACTACTACTAGTACTACTGTGGTTGTTATACGTTCTGTCTACTAGAGGACATTCACACATTACCAGTAACGTCACACTGTTGGCTTTCTTGCTAAGTAAAAAAGTTTCAGTTCTGATAGAGGCCAACATCAGCACATTGAACATGAGGTTGTGATACCGATAACTTTAACTGTTCCTCTGAGGTCACAAAAGCATCTTGTTTTCTCATTAGTTGGAAACTATCCCAACAGAGACAGAAAAGCCCGTTTGCTAGAGCAGATCAGATACTGAAAGTTACTGATGATGGTTGTGCTTTTATTACCCCTTGAGTCCACCAGATACATGTCCGGTCCGGCTTCGCTCTGTCACAGCTCCGCCATGGCAGCGGGGCTGATAGGTTTCATTTTAGTCTATGTGTTAACTTCCACCGGGTCCGTTGTGTATCTGCTCTGGCAGTCCAGAGCCCTCCCGAACATCTACACAGGAATTCTACTTTTGACGAATGCCGGAGCACGACGCAGCAATTCAGCTGAATTCAGCACAGATCAGACAGGAAGTCACCAAAACAACAATATAACATCCGGTTAACACTATAATTTCCGATCGTGTCATGTAACACTATCAAACAGTAGCCTAATATTAGCTCCTTAAGTTTTTTTTAGTTGCTGAAATTAAAACATTTTTTCAGACTCCCTATTTAAAACAGCTGTGTCAGAGGAAAATGGCTGCTGTGAAAATATGATCAATTTACAGAACAGCCTCCAAATCGAGCTTTTGATCAAAATTACAAGCAAGCAAGTTTTCTATAAACGTGAATCAATAAACTTGAAGTGAAACTCTTGCAAAAAAAAGCAACCGAGGCCTTATTTGCGATTGAATATGAGTCAAACCTTCGTGTAAAAGCATAATTACGCACTTTTAAGATTTACCCCAGTTGGGTTTTCAGGCACGTTAATTTTGAACGAGAGCGCTTAGGGCACAATGGCAACAAAATCGCTATTTTTAAAACACTAAGAAGGCTGGACACAACATGAAACTTTGCTCGTAGTATCACTGGGGTCTCTACTCAGGTCGCACTCGGGGGTTGACACCTTACTTTACTTTCGACACACTACTGCTAAGGTGAGTTGTTAGAAAAACTTTCTTTTTAGCAAACTCTGTGTACACAAAGAATGGTCTCAATGCTCGAGTTCATGTGTAGAGACCCTGGTGATGCTACGAGCAAAGTTTCATGTTGTGTCGAGCCTTCTTAGTGTTTTAAAAATAGCGATTTTGATGCTATCGTAAAAATGCCCGTAGCACTCCCATTGAAAATGAGCTTGACCTGAAAACGAAAATACAGTAAATCTTAAACAGTGCCTCTTTCGTCGTAATTGTACTTTTAAATGAAGGTTTGAATATACATTCACAAAAAAAGCCTAGGTTGCATTTTGGCGAGAGTTTCACTTTAAGTCAGCTCCCCCTGAAGGAACATTCTTTAATCACGAGAACTGAAATTGACACAATGTACTCAGATGATATGTAAACAGTACATTGATATCTTTTCAGCTAAGCATTCACTCAACAGTACATTTCTATTTCTTAAGAAAAGTCAAACACAAAGACTGTGGTTTTGGTTAGAAATGCTTGGTTTCACATGGGAAACAAACCGAAGCCTCCCTTCTACTTGGACTTTGTCGTTCTTCAACCTACAATCGTCCATTGTCAACTAGGACTTACCTACATCATTTACTGAATTATTGTACTCCATAATTAACATGCTAATTAATCATGATCTTTACCTAAAACTATCCTGGTACTTTTAGTCCCTTAAACAAATCAATTCAATATATTCCAGCTGCATCCTCACCATGCTATCAGGTGACGTTTTCTTGGCAACTGACTGTATTTTTAATCTCAGCTTTTTCAAGAACTGCTCATCCAAACAACTTTACACTCAACACTGCATTTCCCTGAGTCATTAGCATTACACCCACAAATGTGAAGTCAACAGGAAGAGCAACTGTCTAGAAAAATCAAGTGAAAGACATAGATACAGACAGAGATTCATTCCGTATTAGTTAGATATTTTTCTAATATCTTTTTTCCCCAATTTCAGAGACATCTTGTGTGAAATTCTACCATCCACAGAGGGTAGCTGGAGAGCTCCTGCGGCTTTGTAGAGGTGATGAATGCACATGTGCTGAAGGTAAACAGGATGATGTCTATCTGATGACCAAATTTATCTTCTGCCTTCCTTTTGAAATTTTTGAACAAACACGTAATCAGAATTAGAGTTGTTCCGATTCCGATACCAGTATCGGAAATGCCTGCCTTCTCTCTATAAAAGCAAGGAATCTCTGTCTGTCTGTCTGTGCCTCAAATATCTCTGCGGATCAGGATCAGACTGACCTGAGAGTTTCAACATGGCTGCCGTTTGGTTCAGTGGTGTGCGACTTCGCATTTGTTTGGACTGCAATGATACCGTGAATAAATTATTTCATAAATGTTTTACAAATTCGGGAGCATTGTCCACCGGAGCCACCACAGTCACGTATGCACCCGAGCCAATCACTGCACACTGTAGCCACATGCGCACCAGAGACAGTGACTGCGGTGGTGCGAACTGGACCGGGAGTTAGCCAGCGGTTCGGTCCCATTCTGTTCTGTGCATCTAAACTGACTGTTGTGGATTAATGAGATTAAACGAGTCCGTACCGAGTCTGTTCGGGTCTGAGGAGATGCAGAGACGCGCGGACAACAAAGTGGAATCGGAATCTGTGGATGTTCGTGGGTAGCTAGCTGCTAGCTGCTTTACCACACGGCCCACCTCCCGAGGCGACGGACCGGACGCACCGGCATGTCCAAAACCGGACTTCGGGTAAATAATGTCCGCCACGCTTTTTCGCGAACATTGCCGTCACGTTTGCTTTGTGTCTGGTGCAGAAGAAAAGGTAAAAACGGGCTTTTGTCACGAAAGTGTTCAAGCAGCAAGTTTGGTTGTAGAGGAACAGGAAGTTGTGGGAGGGACGTCAGCGGATGAGTGACAGGCAACGACGGTCGGTGTACAGACAGCGATATTGAGAGTTGAGAGATTTGTGACATTTAGCGTGTTTGGAGTGTATAGTTAGTGTGTTATGTAGTGCTCGGTGTAGTGTGTTTAGTGTGTAGTGGAGTCGTTTTTTTGTTTAATGAGTCAAAACAGGAGAAGCTGAATGTGGAGCAGGCAGTGCAGCTCTTCATTCAGCTGGAAGGAGCTCAGGCAGACCTGAGCATTGCCTGCATTTAAATGTAAATAGTTACACATAACTTTGTTAATTCTTCACATGTATGCACATATTCAGCAAACAACAATTTATGTTTGCATCATAAGTAATAAAAATGGTTTTGTTAAACATATTTATGGTTTTCACAGTAAAAAAAATCTAACTTTTTCTACTCAGATTTTATGTTTTTTTTGTGATTTAGGTCCATTGTGTTAATACAGTAGGTCAAAATGAAAAAATAACTGTACAGTCACACGTGAGGTTGTGCTGAAAATAATGACGCCAAGTAAATAGTTTTTAAGGTGAAATATAATGGCAAAATCAGAAATAGTCAAAAATGGCCAATTATACCCTGGAATATCGGATTTCACAACAAACCTAAATATCCCTGACGTCCCACCTTCAAACACAACCTCATTTGGCCATCAATGAAAAAGCTTCTTAACCTCCCACTTTTCTATAGGAATACATATTTTCTTACGGGCACTGCACTAGTTTCTTTGAAGGACTCGTTTAAGTTGCTGTTGGACTACTTTATTATACTGTTCTATTTAAATGCCTTTCTTATTTTACAATATCGTGGCTGCCCTTTAATTTTCCAAAAATATTCTTTCCTAGATTTATTTAGCTAAATTGCTGTTGCACTACTGTTTTATACTGTTCTATTCAAAAATACATTTAAAAATAAATGGCTTCCATTTGCTGTATTCATTCATGTTTTACAAAGGGTTAAACCTGAGCCAGGCCTTACCATAATGATAATCACACCACAGTCATGCACGCGTAGTATGATCATTTTTTTTTTGTAACACACGAGTATCGATATCCGAACTTGGTATTGGCCGATACCCACGGCACACGTATCAGAATCGGTATCGGGAGGGGAAAAAATGGTATTGGAACATCTCTAATCAGAATACCGACATTGTACTTCATAGAGGTAAAGAATTGGTTGTTTATCTTGTTGTCCTGCACTGTCTATAAACTGCAGCAGTTTATTAATGTACCTTCTTAACATTGGGTGAACTAAAGCTGAAAGAACTAAAAGTCTATTTGCATGGCATTGGCTCTGAGAGGCTGTACCTATGCACAGCATCCGCCTGAACATTGTCTGAACTGAATTCTATTGCAATCCATCAAATAGAGACTGGTCATTGAAATAAAAATCGTCAACCTGTTGATAGGAAATAGGAAAGGTCAGGACATTACCTAAATTATTAGAACTGATCCTATCTCTACCATGTGGCATAAAAATATAACAATTAGGGTTGTCACAATACCAGAATTTCAGTAGTCGATACCAATACCTGTGAGGTTCCACGATTCTCGATACTAATTCGATACCACGAATTGAATTATCTAAACAGCTCCGTATTCATCCGCCTCAAATGCAAAATATTTCCACACGCAACTCTTAGTACCTGTCTTGTCGACGAGTCGACGTGTTGTGCTTTTACTCTCACTTGCTGAAGCCATTTTTTCTAAGACGGCAGGTTTTCTTCTTCAGCGCCGCTGACTGCTCTGTGCTGCTCACACGCATATACTGCCCCTGTCAGTTCCGCCAAGAATCGACACGGCTCGCAGAGTGAAAAGCTGTATATTCGGTTCTGATGGTACCAGAAAAAAGCAAGTATCGAATTATTTTTTTCAGGTCGGCATCAAATTGGTATCGAAGTATCGGTTCTCGTGACAACCCTAATAACAATTACTTGTTGAGATGTTAGAATCTGGACCAAAGTGGTAGAGCCACTGACACACCAACATAAAGACAATGCCATCATTAAAGCCAAGCAGCTGGAATGGCTAAAAATAATGGTAAAACATGATGACATCCCCGGGATTATATTCTCTCAGTCTTGAAAGCTGCCTTCAGAGGGTAATACACAGCTGTATTCTCAGGAATAGAGCTCCATGTGATGGGCAAACTAATCTTATCTTATGATATGCCACCAGTAAAGCACCAGTTTAACATTTGGTGATGGAGATTGTCATGGAACTGTGTTGAGCTAAAGAATAATTAAAACTCATAACTCATTGAGGCGGATGTAGCTCAGGGGGTAGAGCGGGTTGTCTAGTGATTGGAAGGTCGCTGGTTCAAGCAAGTTGCTGAACCCCAAATTGCTCCTGATGTGCAGTAGGCACCTTGCATGGCAGTCTCTGCCATCAGTGTATGAATGTGTGTGTGAATGGGTGAATGGGTGAATGGGGGAAGTGTTGTAAAGCACTTTGAGTGGTTGAGTGGCGCGATAAAAATTTAAGTGCATTTACCATACCAAATCCAAATATAAAGCCTCCCTCATCCATCAACATCACATCAAAATGTGCTTATTCAATCACACTGTATATGAATTATTATTATATTAATTATATTAACCCTAACCCTATTGTATACTTCCAGAGGACTGCACAAAGCTGAAGAAGGACAAAATCAGCAATGCAGAACGCAACGCTAAGGTCTGTGAGAGAACGGAGACCAGAGAAACAGATTTTGGTAGGAGTGTAAATGATCTGCATTTATTTATTGAGTACTTTTAAACGAAATAATGCTTTGGAGAGTTAAGCAAGGGAGCTAACAGTCTGCAACTTGTCTGTCTTCAGTGTACAAAGTGAGGCTGGAAGAATTAACAAACAGTCAGACCACTGACATTTATACCATGCAGGTACTGGAAGTCATCAAGGAAGGTGGGTATTCATGTTTGAACTGTCTTATATGTGCTATCCCCCAATGTTTTCCCTTAAGTGTTTCTAAGGTGCCATGAAGAGGAAGGTGACGTCTCAATTTTTGGTCTCTTTCTGAAATTTTATGGCCAACACTGTTTCCATTAAGGAAATGTTTGACATTAGAAAACACATTTTTTTCCTTTCTTGCAGAAAGATAATGTAGATGAGAAGATGACACTATTCACATATTTTATATTAACTACATTAAAAAAGCTGTCGCTAGCAGCCAGCTCGCCTCCATCACAAATAACCAGTGGAAACTCAAATTTCCTGGTTCTGGCCACAAAATAGTCCAGAACATAACATCCATGAATGGTGAATTGTGATTTCCAATGGCTTTATTATAGCGTTTACAGAGATGATAGAAAAGGGGGGATGAAATGCAGCAGAGGGCCACAGTTCAGATTCAAACACCGGGCCTCTGCAGTGAGGACACAGCCTCTGTACATGGGGTGCTATATCAACTAAGCAACCAGGATGCCCCGAAAGTTAATTCTAACAAGTTAATAATAACAAGTTTCGACTTGTCATCTTTGGAAAGAGCCGAGCAAACTGTTTCCAGTCGTCATGTTAAGCTAAGTTAGCCAGCTGCTGGCTGTAGCTTCATATTTACTTAATTTTGAACCATGTTTTTAAGTGTGATTTCACTTATATGTGAATATGTGGGAACATGACATTAATGTTTTGAACCGCACCTTTAGTGATGCATTTAATCCTTAAGCATCTTATCTCTTTTCTTCTATATCTTTATCACAGGAAGTGATCCTGTGGTTCTCGAGAATGGACATAATCAAATGCGTCCATTCCTCAGTTATCAGCACTGTAGGGTGCCTTTAGATCTGAGAAAAGGCAAAACCTACCTAATCATGGGGACATCCGACGATTTTTTCAGAGATGAACAAGATGAATCGTAAGTTTGTTCTTTGAGTGAATGTTGGGGGGGGGGGGGCAGTTTGGGTCATCATACTGTAATATTTATACTTATGTCATAGGCTACTTTGGGTATTTCTTTTTTTTTTCTCTGGTTATAATGCTCTCACACAGCCATCACGAACTCCCCTGCATGGGCTTGGAATGAAGATTTGTCTACTATTGTACAGAAATACTATTTTTATTATTTGTTTCAAGAGAGGCGTTATCTAAGTGACCATTTTAATCCTCTAGCTAATTATCAAGCAAAATATCCAACATGCTAGTTAACGTCAAGGACTGCGGTGGAAGACGATGGTAAAATTTTACATGAAATCTGATTTTTTTGTGCATATACAATAACAAACTAAATGTTTCTGATATTCTTCAACTCACCGTAACAGTCAGTCATAGACGATATTTTTGTGATTTTGAAACTAATTAATGGCTGCTTCTGAGCGGCACACAGACCATCCATCTGTCACCGTGTGTGTGTTTGTGTGCGAGTGGAGGAGCCTCCGAGGGCATGAAGCGCACTGCTCAAGGTTCGACAAACAGCTTCATATTATTTTTTTTCCACTAATACAGCCCTGACTTAGCAGTACTGAAGTCATTAAAAGTAATGCAAACAAGAGAGACTGACTGAACAGCGGCAACATTTTTTCACATTCCAGATTTAGACTATGGTGGGGCAAATTACATTATGGCGGACCGACACAGTTTTGTCAATGTATGGGAAACACTGGCGTCCCATCATAATATTGTCTCCATCTGAACTATGTCTGTTTTACTGCTTTCTGAATTGAAGTCAGTCAGGGTAATTAAAGGCACAGTTTTTGTGGGAGTTTTTTTTTTCTGTTAAATTTAGGGGATTTAGCAGACTCTTTTGTCCAAAGCAACTTACAGTAATTTATGCATACATTCATACACCCATGGCGGTGGCTGCCATGCAAGGTGCCGACCAGCAGGGGAGCAGTTTTGGGTTCAGTATTTTGCCCAAGGATACTTTGACATGTAGACCAGAAGAATTCAACCAGTGACCTACAAGACGCTGGCTCTATCCCTGAGCCACAGCCACCCAGTATGTTAAAGACCCAATGTGTTTTTCCCTTTGTTCTCCTCAGATTTCAGTATGTATTTGGAGAGAATACCTGGATTGAGTACTGGCCCACAGAAACGGAGTGTGAGACTGACATACACAAACCTACTTGTTCCGGCATGGAGGAGGTCAAGGAGCATGCACTGACTGGATGTCAATGATAACGACAGATAACATATATCACATATACTAAAAGAAAGTCAGACCACTGCTGGTCTACTGGTATGTTGATCATTATATAAAGATTTTTCTTCGACAAGAAGTTGGGGTATAATGAAGTTTAATAATGTTAGATCACTGAGTGATGCACAGGAAGTTTAATACATTTAAAATGACTCATGCAGATAGATAGAAAGACAGATGCATGTGGAATAGGCCTGCACGACATGAGGAAAATCTGTGCGATAACACTGTTCAATATTGTGATGACGATGTAACATGCGATAAATAAACAAATATTGAAGTTTGCATATACAGTTAATGATGGCTAACGTTACAGTGTTTCCTCTGCATTCATTTAGGAGTGGCGGCCCGCCATTCCTAAATCCTAGCCGCCGCTCCTTCAAATTTCTCTTTTTTAATTATTTTTTTTTTTTCTTTAAATTGTCGCAAATACACCACCGCCGCATGTCTCCACCTTCACAGCAGAGTCCTGCACTGGGTCGGATAATCACGAGTAAGGTAAACTACAGATAACTATCTTGCTCAGTATCTACTCTCCGCTCCGCCACTCCTTAAAAGAAATCCTAGAGGAAACACTGCGTCAGTTTTGAATTGTTCGTGTAGTTCTTTATAGTTGTATTGCAGATGGTGATGGAGGTTGGCTGTGTTTCCTCTAGAAGTTGTAACACGTCGTCTCTCCTCAATCCAAAATAAGTCCATATAGCAGAAGTGCTGTTTCTTTTCACCACAAGGTTTTCGTCTACCATATTTTCATGGCTTTTCTCTCCTCCCTCATCCATCATAACCTGGCAATCACCACCAAACTGATGCTGATTATTTTTGTCATGGTAGCTAACGGCTAGCTGCTGCTTCTGATTGGCCCTTGTATCCAGGGCTCCGTCTGATAGGCTAAATGTTGGCATGCTCAAGGTGCATGCATGTCACATGTAAACAAAATGATTTTTCTTATTCACGCGTGTCAGGCAGTCTTTTGCGATTTGTTTATTGCACATGTTCATATCGCGATGACGATGAAGATTCGATTTATTGGGCACAGCTTATGTGGAACTTTAATCCTGTTTTCGTTTGGTCAAATGCCTGCTCTTGACGGAAATAAAATGACTGAAAAAAAATCTCACAATGTCAGTTCCTCTGTTCATGCATTGCAACGCACACACACACACACAATGGCCCTCATTTATCAAACGAACGTACGGCAGAAATACGTGCGTACGACCATTTCCACGCAAACTTCGGCATTTATCAATTTGGACGTGAGCGGAAGCTACGATCAGATCTCACGTCAGGTCTGAGCTCGTGTACGCAAATTTGAGTCTGTGGATTTGCGGTGTAGCATTGCGAAATCTGGCTGAGTCTGAAAATGATTATTAAACAAACCTCAGCTGTCATTAAGTATAAGCCGTCACATATTTAGAACAGATCAAAACCGATTATTTTTTACGTTTTTACTGATACCACTTTTTTGTAAAATAAAATATGTAAATAGTCTAACATGACAACTAGTTAACAGAGTACCTAATAACCCCGCTGGCAAACCTGCTACAGAGCAGGAACGCAGATTCAATAGTGCGCACACACGCACACGGGTCACAGTGGAGCTGCTTCGGGGTGCTGAAGGGCAGGTGGTTCCGTCTCGGACCAGCAGGGGGAACTCTGCTGTATACCCCAGAGAAAGTGAGCCATATTATTTTGGCCTGTTCAGTTTTGCACAACATTTCATTAGTGAGTGGAGCTTCTGATGTGTCGGCGCTGCCGGGATGCCGATCTCCATCTCGGAAAAGTTTCTCCTCTTGCCAGAGTTTCTTCTCTCAATGTTTGACCTCAGTGGGCGAGGCCGGAATATTTGAGGGCGTAACATGTTAATGACGATCAAATTCAGCCGCCGCATTTATCAAGACCCGATCATTCGTACGCTGGAATTGGTCAGATACGAACGTTTCATAAATCACACGTGTGTCCTGTTGTAAGACCAATTCTGCGCACAGATCTGCACCCGTTTTCACGCAAGATTGATAAATGAGGGCCAATGTCACAAACCCTTCACGTGGCTGGGCAATATTGCATAAAATGTAACAGAGATGAAAATATTCACATCTGTCAATATGTTGACTGATATAAAAGTCAAATCATTATTTCTTGTTTAAAAAATACTTATTGCTGCTGAGTTGCAGGGACAGTTGATTGTATTTATCCTTTATTTAGCCAGAAAGGTCCTATTGAGATTCAAGAGCTCTTCTTCCAGTTAGCCCTTGTCAAGGCAGCAACATAAGCAGTTCCAATAAATAATTACGCTTGTTAGGAATCATACAATATATAAAAGCAACACAAGGGAAATAATTATAGAGAAGAGGCATTGAGGCCATAGACCATATTCTCATGGTGGCAGGTATTCCACTGACGTGCTCAGGGTGGTAAGCCTGACTGCTGGGATTATGTTACGTCTGTGTTCTATACCTAATGCATCGTGCAACACTACCAAACAGTTAGGCGGAAGGCGGCTGAATGCTAAAGTTAGCTGTTGCTTAATGGTAGCTAGTGGGTTATCAAATTTGTTGTTTTACCTTGAAATATGGCCCTATGTTCCTATAGATTTTCACTATCTATTGTCTTTTAAGTTGCTCGTCAATCAGGAAGCAGTCAAATGAGAGCAATTTGTCAGATTCCCTACTTTTATTACATTATCTCAGGATTGAAATTTCCCACACTTAGTGTATTACTTACTTCACACTTAGGAAGCTCAATTTTTAAGGATCTAAATTTGGATGAGACTCATATATTGGTCACGTCAGCTTCCTCACTGCGTTTCTGATATATGACATTCACCTGAAGGGAACGCCCTGAGGTCACAGGGACCTTGACCTTTGACCACTTAAATCTAATTGGCATCTAAAGTGAACATCAGTACCAAATTTAAAGAAATTCCGTCGAGGGGACAGAAATGGACAGAAAGAAGGACAAATCGAAAACATCATGCCTCCAGCCATGGAGTGGGTTGCTACAAAATGGACAATTTGTGCCCCTGTACACAAATCCTAAAGTTTACATTTTCATCACCATTTCACAAACTGCCTAGAAGCCTGAAGACCATCGATAGAAACAGGACTATCTGTGTCTAGACTAAAGGTTCAGGCAGACAGATGTGTCCCGTGTCTCCTGTGTGCCAACTCCTTAGAGTGTTTAAACATGTGTCATTCATAACCAATCAGAAGTATTCCAGCGCAGGAGGAGGAGCGTAAATTAGGCTTTAAAAACTGATGCCAGGAGAACTATTGTTGTATTGTTGTATTCCAGATCTGTAGCGTACTATTTGCAATCTGTGGCAACCACAACAACACTGTCAACATGCTTGCCATCAAATTGACAACCCTGGCCTGTGAGTATATGATTTGTAAGATTAACTTAATTATTTCATCAAAGCTGCAGTCAGGAGTTTTGAGAAAAAAATGGACTTCGCCAGAATATTTGCATGATACAGCTCCCAGGTCAGTTATTCTTCCTCTCTGCTGCTGCAGCTCCGCCTTCTAAGCCCCTCCCACAGAGAAGCCTGCACGGGCATGCACGTAACCATGTAAACAGAAAAGCCAGATACCCAAGATGGCGCATTAACAAAAAAACAACAATAAAACAAGCCAATTATTATCAATCTTAATATATAATTAAGCCAAATGGCATATCCACAAATGTCGATAGACTAATCAGAAAACTCTCTTTTCAATCTTTGAAAATGAGGCCAGGCAATTTATTAAAACAATTAAACATTCCACTAATATGAAAGCCATTAAGACTCTTGATTTATGTACTCTCTTTAATGTATTCATGTAACTGTAATATGATAATCTGATATATTGCCTCTGAATGTTCGTAGCCCCCTGGCGATTGTCGTTACACTGAATTGTATTGCTCTGTACTGCATTATATTTCTTAATAAAGATTTATAAAAATAAATAAATAAAAAAACAAGCCAATTTCTGATCAATACAACTAAATTACAATGACGTGTGCCTCATGCAGATCACTGTAGGTATTCCGAGTAACAAACAATATTCTTCTCATGGCGGTAGAGGGATTTACCAGCTAATCAATACCAGGTGCAACATTTTTGCCATGCTGCCTTTCTGAAGCATGAATAACAGTATTTCTCAAAACCAATTCAACCACTTCAGAGCGCACTGAACACAAACTAACGTTATAACTGACCGGTCACTTGAAATACACTTTTGCTAAGCAGTAGTGTAAAGACAATGCTAAACACCGGAGTTAGCATACAAGCTAACATGCTATATTTAGCAACAAGCTAGCTGGACTGCAACATGGAAGATATGTGCAATTGCAAGTATTACTGTAACCGCCGGCACCATAGCCTTATGGTTAAAACATAGAATTAAACATAAAGCAGCGGTTCTTACCTGTCCAGCAGAAAAGCCGCCAACTCTGCTTGCTCTTGACTCCTTACAAATCCAGCAGCTCCCTCCCCCTCTGAAATGGCGCTCCAAGATGTATCCATGTTTTCTGTCTGGCTTGGTCCAGTTCTTTATTTAAGCACTGCTTTTCTTCGCCAGTCTTCTTATTTCTTCCCTTTGACGTTGGCAATGGTGGAGCATGTTTCGGCTCTGTTGTTGTCTGTTCTCCGCCATGAACGTCTCTGACCAATTAAGAGCAGTCACTAGCCTGTGCAGGGGAAGAGCGCGATGGGTGAGGGAGAATGATTGACACTTCTCAGACACGCCCCTGGGCTGTGATTGGTTGTGATTGGCGGTGGATTCTTGCAAATCAAATTACTGGGTGGAGCCACAGACAGCTGACCTGCATCTTATTCCACTGTCAGAATATAATGACAATTTTGGCAAATATAACAACAACAAAAAAATGTTAGAGACTACTAAGGTATCCAGTGATGCAAAATCTAAGATGTAAGTAAATATTATACATAAATAATAATTTTTGAGCTTGATCAGCAGGAGCTTCTGTACTCAACCAATCAGGATTCAGGACATATTCATTGTTTTCTTACATTAAATGGCACAGAAATGTCCCCGATTGTGGAATATTAAAGGAATACTTATTCTGATTCTGATGGTGTTTCAAGAAAAGCTAAAGTAAATGTTCCAATATTGTGGGAATTATAAGCAACACATGTAAAAATCCTTCACTGAGTTATCGTAAGGCTTTTCCATTGATCAACTTTATAATGGGACAAAAAGTTCATGACCAGTTACAGAAAATGATGTATGTATTTTGGCTAAAACCTGTCTCATGTCAGTGGCATGAAACACACATCTGGTGATGTTTCACTGCCCTCTTCTGGTAAATACAGTGCATGTTACTTTCAGATTGCATCTATAATCTACCTGTATAAGAAGCATCTGTAAAGTGTCAACAGCACAATTACTCATTATGGAGAACAGCTGATTTAAAAATAATATACAGCATATAATATTACTAATTAATCATGACAAGCTTATTTAAATACATGCATATTCTGCTGGGTAGTGAGTTAATTCCTCTGCAGGGATCAGTTCATCATTTATTGGTCCAGTTAGATTTAAGAAGTATAAAGAAGAGCAAAATGAATAGAACAAAATAACCAGGGGTCGAGCCATCATTTCAGAAGTAAAGGGGGACAAATTGTTCAGAGGTATATTGAGTGATTTATCATTCTTTTGCATGCAATTGCACCTCTCCTTAGTGGCTCGAGAACCACATAACCACAAACAGCACAGCACCAGGTTGTAGAATTTAACCTCAAAGTCCCTGCTATCAATATTTTCTCTCAGCCAGTTATAACAGAGATGTTCTAAGAACTTTGGTTATAATTTCTCCTCACCTGCTGTGAAGACCCTCCCTGTTCATTCCTGCTGCTGGCCTCTGGTCCACTTTCTCCTCCCTGACCCTGCTCTTTCTATTGAATAAAGAGTAAAAGAATATGTGCAAAACAATAGTGAGCACAAGTTTTGTGCAGAAATTAAGGAGGAGTGGTTTTATTCCTAGGTGGTAGAGTGGCCAAAAAATGTAGTCAAGTAAGAGTATTATTACTTTAGATTCAATATTACTTACGTAGAAGTAAAAAGTAGTCATCCAAATAATTACTTGAGTAAGAGTAAAAAAAGTATTTGGTGAAAAAACTACTGAGTAACTTCTGAGTAGCCTAACGTCTGATTTATTCATCAAATAAGAACATTAACCTAATCATTCAATAAAGTAATAATCAGCAAATTCATGTATTTTAAACTTTAACTACCACAAAAATGAATTAAATCTTTACAAAAATACCATAGTCAAAGGAACACAAATAGCTACATTTATATTCTTTCATATATTTTTTTTTACCCAGAAGTGGGTGACGTTGGAGTAGCCAAAAATTGTAAAGTTGCCAGGGATGGAAATGAACTCTTCTGTCCACCTGTCACTGTGGCTGGTAAATTCGAAAATCTACCAGCCACTTTTATATTTAAACGTTGATGTGTACATTGCAATGCTTAGAAACATATGTTTCTTGTACACGACATGCACATAGTATTTCTTTATGTTCAACCGTTATGGTGTGACGCCACATTTTAATTTACTTCAGTTCTTATAAACTCCGACGAAAAGGTAGCTCCCGTTTACCTTTATTCATGCGCCACAGTTCCAACTTAGAGTCGATGGTTGCCAAGCAACGGGGTAGCCGGCTCCATAAGACATATGTAAGTGAAGTGTGAAGGCTTGCCAGCACTTGAGCGGCCAAGATGGTCATTTTGACCGTTTTCAAGTGTATGTGCAATAACTTTGTCTGTATTTTAATTTCGAATCGTTGTTATATTACATAAAAGACAAAGAAAATATGCTATGTTTTACCTATTTCGGCAACGGTCATATTGACCGCACATCATTTCGGGGGTTTCATTTTTTTATTTTTTGTGCTTCTTTTCAAATTTACTTGTAGGTTAATTATTATGTAGTTGTATTATATCGCCTGGTTGGTACCATGGACAAACACAAACGGGAGTTGCCCGCTCTGTGAAACAGCGAGCGGAGCTATTCATCAAGGTTATGAAATGTGGTGATGCGACTCTGACTGTGTAAGAAGAAAGAAAGAAAGAAAGAAAGAAAGAAAGCTTATTAAGAATTTCTGCATCCGTCTACACAGTTGCGGGCACCTGTAGTGGGCTCGTGAGCTTGGAATAAGGTGGATAGAGTTTAAAATCTAACGGTCCAAATGATCGTTAACGGCCGTTATAGTGTTTGAATTCCGGCCTTTCTGAAGTCCAACGGACACTTTGGTCGAATCAGAAACATATAATTTGACCAGATCCAACTGTAGGGTTGTGGAAAGGGCCGTTTTCCCTTAACCAAGATATTGATCATTAACATTAATGATCGATTGGATCAGATCTGACTGGAATTGCTGGTAAACTGATTCAATTCACCCTCCAGCAAACAAATTCACCCGCATTTGGCAGTGTGCTAATTTCCATCCCTGAACGTTCCTCAAGTAAGAGTATTGTTACTTTAGAATAATGTTGCTCAAGTAAAAGTAAAAAGTATTTTGCAGAAAAAACAACTCTTTCTCAAGTAAACGTAACGGAGTAAATGTAAGTACTACCACCTCTGCACCTAGCAAGCGATTTAACATGGCTAACGTTAACAGTTAACAATTGTTAACTTGCTTAACTTGATATACTGACATCTATTAGTCAGTCATCATTAAGCTAAACATTATCTACATGCAACAGCATTACTCACCTTACACGATTTGTATGGAAAAAATGAAGTCTTTCGCCTCTTCGCTGGTTTGCTGAACATCCTTACAAAGATCTGAATCAACGTCTGTCTGATTCAAATTACAACTGACAGCGAATGTTTGCCGCCTGCTCATGGTGCGTTTAAAGGCGGCTCGGCAAAACGCGTTTCCACGTGTTAAAAATGAACTGAATGGTTGGAATGGCTGTAAAAAATGCGGGGGACAGAGGGCACTGATGCGGGAAGTGCGGGGGACATGTCCTCCGCGCACCCCGCGTCCGCTACGCCCATGAAAATAACAATTACTAACTTATTCTTACTTAGAGTACTGCAGTAAATGTAGTCAGTTACCTTCTACCACTGAATACTCAGTGTAAATATTCTGTAATAGATTCATTTTTATTTTGAGCAGTAGCTTTATTTTCAGAATTGTGAATTGTTTTGTTTTGTTTTTGTTTTTTTTACAGTGGCCTTTATCCTCTTGCGTATTAAACATGTAAGTCACTTGAACAAACTTATGGCAACAATGGGGTAAAAGGCATAAAAGCATCAGGGTAATCAGATAATGTTCATGTCATTTTTGCTCCATGGCGACTGATTAATACTATTAAAATTGGTTTAAGTTCAGAAAATAACAAGTGCACCTTGATTTAAGATGTTTCAAATTGCTACCGATGATTGTTTGGTTCCAGCCTTTTGTGAAGATCCGGTGTTCCGCCTGTTGCACAGCTGATAAAATGTCCTTGCACAGAAACACACATTATGACAAGGTATTTCTCTCAGACACATGGAAGGATTCAAGGCCGGTCAGATAAAGGAGGCACGGGCAGGTTTCCTGTACAGTAGAGAAAGTGCTTTTTGTTTGGTAGGAAAGCAGCTGTGTGTTAGATATGGCCGCTGTGATGTCAAGACATTATTTTCCACATATAGCGGGTGATAATTGGACAAATTTAATCCTTTTTCACGTTGACTATGTGAACTGAAAAGCAGCTCTGGAGGACACAAAATAAAATAGAATAAAATATGCAGACTCGTTCCCTTGATACTGTGTGAAACAGATAATGCAACATCCCAACCGTCAAGGTCATCCTGCGCTATCTTCCATTTGTGCAACAAAATGCTTTTGCTGGCAGACTTCAGACTCAGATAGCTGCAGAGCCAAACAATTATGTGTGAGAGTAAGGAAAGTCACAGAAGGGAGGTAGTTTTATAGAGCTTATTCTTCGGACCGGTAAAATAGTCAAATTTCCATTCTGGTACAAGGTATTTTCAGTCATGGTCTCCTGTGCTCTCTTCATCCTGGGTCCTCTGTGGATCCACATTCTGACACAAGCCTGCCTGGGAGAGGAGCTGCCCCGGGAAGCGGTGGTGTCCTGGTTCAGAGAGCGGCTTCTGGAGGGCCTCGGGCTGGAGGAGCCTCCTCCGACCACAGCACAGAGTCCTGATGGGGGGACAGGGCAGCAAGGAACGAGGCAAGCACCGCGGAGGGCCCCCAGGACCAGCAGAACAGCGTGGGTCAACCATAGAACCAGTCCGGACCAGGAGACATCTCAGATTATTCTGTTCCCCAGCTCTGGTGAGTGGTTCTGATGTTATTTTTAAATAAACTACCACAATTTTGGAGCCTAGTTTTGGTTCTTTAATCAGAATAATCGGATTGTTTAAAGCCTTTGATGAAACTGACCATCAACCCAACCATTCAGTGAGTTCACACAGATTTTGTTTTACGAGCAAACTGAAAAAACTGTACAATTTCTTTCCAAAATAGCAAAGTTTTCTTCTATTCTTCTTGTAACTGCACGACAAACTAACTTTTTTACGAACATTCTGGATGTATGACTTCTTATTTGTTGATCTGACAGAGTCCCCCGACACTAAAGTCTAAGAAAACCCCAAATAGTCCAATAAAAAGCTTTACTGAGTGCTCTCTAATTTTACTTTGGCAGACTCCGCCTGTGCCACATCTGACTCAGCTCTTGGAGAAACCACCAGCAGCCACTTCACATATTACTTCCAGCCCTCCATGAACAACCACGACACCCTGGTCACATCTGCCCACTTCTGGTTCTATGCAGGCGAAGGAGCCACCGGCACCTCCACCCGGCTGTTCATCGTCACCTCGGCCCAGCAGCTTCTTCAGGCGGCGGAGGCTCCATCCACCATGAGCTCAGACGGATGGAGCACCTACCGCCTGGATCAGAACCTGCTGGCCTCTGTGGCTGAGGGCCCTTTTCTGCTGCAGGTCCGCTGTCCGGCCTGTCCGTGCCATGCCGACCGACCAGACAAGACGCCCTTCCTTCACCTCCATGCTCGGCCTCATGCTCCTGTCCGATCACCCCGCCAGGCACTGCTAACCATCCCCTGGTCTCCCTCTGCTATAGACCTGTTCCAGAGGCCCTCTCAGGAGAGACCCCAGCACGGCGACTGCCACCGAGCAGAGATCGAGATCAGCTTTGAGGAGCTGGGCTGGGACAACTGGATCGTCCATCCCAAGGTGCTGACCTTCTACTACTGTCACGGGAACTGCTCGGCCTGGGATCGGACCACCGCCATGCTGGGGATCACGCAGTGTTGTGCTCCGGTCCCCGGGACCATGAGGTCCCTGAGTATCACCACGACCTCTGATGGCGGGTACTCGTTCAAGTATGAGACCTTGCCCAACATCATACCTGAGGAGTGTACCTGTATCTGAACATTAAAGACGAAAGGGTCAGGTCACCCAGAGTGTGAATTTATTGTCAAATTTGAAAACACAAGGGTTTAAAATACTATGTTTGAGTCTCACAGCCTGGGGAAGGAAGTCTGGTGGTGTGGCAGCGGATACTTCTGTATCTTTTGCCAGAAAATACCAAGTGATATGAAGGAATTTTGAGTTTGATGTGCTGAGGTTTTAAGATTTCTGCGTCCAACTGGAACTACTTCCTGATTAACTCGAAGAAATAGTCCCTATAAATAGACCCTCCACAGCAAAGCCTGTGACAGGAACATTATTTTATAGACACATGTTGATGTTGAGTAGATATCACTATGAAACCTCCCCAGTTGATGATCTACACAGACTGATTTTATTGTATGGCAGGTTTTCTGAATTGTCCAATAATTTGCAGAACACTTGCGGAAACATTGGATAAAGCCAGGTCCAAAATTAGCCTCTTTCAATCACATAAAACATAAAATGCTGTCAGTCACCATAAAAAAGTGAATAAAATGTCTCCCTATAAACATACTGAATATAAACAGGAATAAAACTGGCTCAGAATTTCTGGCTCTGAATATAATTTCTTTTTAAAAATGTATTTTTACAATTTCAAACATGCTCATAAAACTGGTGGAAAATTATGTTTTTCAGTGCTTTTTGTTTTTAATAAGTTTGAAAATGTGCTGTGTAATTTGGGTGAACTGGGCCTTTAAAGCTTTTAATGACATTATTTTTGTCAGCTTTTTAAGCTACAATCTGAAAACAAACTCAGTGTTGTCTTGCTGTTACTAAGTGTTGTGATTTCCACCTGTAGAGGGCAGCGTCAGCCTGCTTTTACACTGAATCATACTGTCTGACTTCTGTTATTAACAATATAACTTGCATGTATGATATTAAATCATGTATTTAAATATGGAGCTCTATTGTGTTCTGTAAATACCAACAATACGACTGCTGCATGGAGAACATTTCACACTAGATCTGCATTTTTTATGTCCACATGTTTTGAGTGTTAATTCAGGCAGCCGAGTACAGCATCCAAACTGCAGGCGGTTTAATTATTTGATAAAGTCTTTTAAATATGTCACAACATACATGAAGCATTGTGAGGCTACTGAGCCTTCAAATCCTGCTCTTTAGATGCTTGTTTGGTACAAACCCCCTGCAAAAATCACATCATTTTAATATTTTTTGATTGAGAGTTAAATGCAAAACTTAAGATTCCCACTAAAATCAGGACTGATATCACAATATCTGTCAAAATAATCCCAGTGTGTTCTTTATATCAGTCAGCTCCAGCGTTAGAAAGAGTCCTTGTTTTTCCCCAAATTCAGTCTTCAATCTCCTGACTCATATTGGGATTTGTCCACTTATTCACCCAGTAACATATACAGGCTTAGAGAGACAAAAACATGGGGAGAAAAGCAGATATAAATACGCAGAGACTTCACAGAAAAGAGTCGAGTCCAAAGACCAAAACATACCGTTCAAATATATTTATTTACTCTGAAGACAAAATAATCTCTACAGTTACAAAAACTACAAAACTTGCAATAGAAACAACAACAAAAAAAAAGTACAAACCATTGAAGATGTACCGTATTCAAAATGGAATGTCGTACCTTGCAATAATTAGCAAAACTGGAAGTGAGATGATTACAGAAATACAGCATCAAACAGCTCCTTGGCAGTCTGTCGTGTTATTACTTCAGCCAAAGATCATAAAACCAACTGACAGGCGATGAAAAAGTATCAACTCTGTGCGAACACGGAAAGCTATTGATCAAAAGTCTCACGGCGGATTGAAGATTATATGTGTTTACATGGCACCGGGCTGTGCGTCAGCAGCCAACTGTCATCCTGTCCTCAGCTGGGTCGCGGTGTGTGTGTTTTTTTTCTCCCGTTTCTTTTTTTTTTTTTTTCAGGACGCATGAAAGCATCGCCGTTTCAGCACAACGGAGGGGTAGTGGTGAACGTCAAGGACGGAAAAATATGTCTCACCAAAGAAGAATGTAAATTTTCAAAAAAAAAAAAAAGACAAGGGTGGAATGTCAGTGTTGACAGTAGCCCAGAAGACAGATGTTTCCAGCTGTTTTGAAAAAAAACATAAAGTGATATTGTTTTAAATCTTTCTGCACGAACACTGAAAATCATTTTTATTTACATAATTTTGGACAGACAGGGATTTACCTCACGTACCGACTGCTCAGGAACACCGTCCTTCTAGGCAAATAAATCTATAGCTTTGGTCAAGACGTCGTATTTCGAATGAACCGATTGTACAAAAAGTGATTATTGGAAATTCATCGGAACATTTCCTGTCAAAAGAATTCAAGCATTTCCCAGGTAAACATTTTTGGCCGATTGGAGAAAAATATACAGGCTTCAAAATTCTGTTGAATATTTCTGAAATGTTGTGGCGTCTCGCTGATAAAAAAACAAACAAAAAAACACCGATAATCCATCAAATCTGTTTAAATTAAACATGGTACATGACTCGTCGAGCACAGGTTAAGCCGCCCTCGTTTCACAAGAAGAAAAAAAACCAAACAAAAACAAAAAATCCCCGCTGCTGCACACGCTCCAGAAATGACATAACCCGAGGCTGTGTTGTTTGAGACGCTCTCGCTCTGTGGCCAACAAAATGAGACGGTAACATTCGGCGACATCTTCTAAACAGAGAGCCTCTCTTTTTTCCTTTTGTGAGGGGAGACAACAGAAGTAGACTTGGCCAGGGGAGTTTTAAAGCTTTTCGATAATCCCTCGCAAAAAAGAAAAAAAAAAAGGTCTGAAAAACGGACGAGCCACAAAAACACAGAGTGGGCGAAAGAACAGGGTGTAGACTAGGTTTTGTAGCCGAGAGGCACGCAGTCGGAGGCTTGGACGTGGTTCGGCAAGTAGAAACTCGAGATGGAGCGGGCTTTCAAGTTTAGAGTCGTGGAGAAGAACCATTTGTCACAACGCAGCTAGGTCAGCATTTTTCCTTTTTCTTTCTCGACTGACCCCCCTAATACTGAAAGGCATAATTCTCTCATGCACACAAACACACACTCACACTTTCTCTCTCTCTCTCACACACAGACACACACACACACACACTCTGGTCTCCCTCAGTGGTCTGACTGCACTCCCATATGTGCTTCCCCCATGTGTTTAAAGGCCAGTAGGAATGGAAGGGCAGACGTTTGAGGCAGGAAGCACGCTCAGGCATGTATTCCTAAGAGAGGGGAAGAAGCAAAACAGAGGGATCTTCAACATGTACTCTCACTGAAAAACCCGTGCTGGAGTTACATCAAACATTCTCGAGTTTGGAATTAAATGTCTAACTTAAGTCAGAGTTTTCACTGAAGTAGCTGACAAAGTCGGCATTAAGCATCGAGAGTTAGCGCGGCGCTTTGTTTTGAAAGGATAACTGAGGATGAGGAAGAGTTGAGTTACACCGGCTGACTTTATAGTCTTGGCAGCAAATATAAAGGCTGAGAAATATTGTAATTAACAGCTCGGCTTACTGATTTATAACAGCTTGACAGCGCAGGCTATCATCTCTTTTTCATTACCCCCTCCCAAAAAATGTTGTAGTTAATGGTTTACCCCACTCGATGTCACTGTTGTTTTTTACATTAGCTATAGATTGGGATAATATACAGGTAGTTATCACCGTTTCATAATGCTTTATCCTCATAAATGTATCTTTTTGCCGTCTTTTGCTGATTTACGACTGCGACTAGGAGGGGTTATAATGTCTTGCAGGCCAAAACCTCAAATGATTGAGAGCCCTCAACTTGTAACTCCTTTATTTCCGGGCATCACTTGTCAATAAAAGACAAGTCCCATTTTTTGTTGCGCTGCATTGATTTAAAAAAATGCAGTTTTAGAAAAATGTCCAATTTGAACCATTTGAAGGCACATTCTTTACCTTTCTCGCTCGCCTCTCCCTGCTTCTCCTGGGCAAAGTTGAGGCGGTTCTGCTCGGCGGCCGTCTGCGCGGACGTGTTGACCTCGGGGCTGCTGCTTCGTGAAGGGCTTCCTTCATCTGCCTGGTAGGCCAGGTCCAGGTGCTGCTGGGCCAGCTTCAGGTGCCTCCGCAACCGCTCCAGCTCCTTGGACGACGGCCCCTCGTCGCCGAAGCTCTCCCGCCCGGAGTCCCCCAGCGGCGAGTCCCTCAGCTCCCCTTTCAGTTTCTCCTTCTTCATGGTGGCGTGGTATCCTGGCGGAGCTGTGGGCATCGCGCGCGCGGTGGATGGACGAGGAGTGCGAGAGTTGAGGGTGGCTCGCCTTCGGAAGGTGTCGCGGATGCCGCCGACCCCCAGATGGATGATCTCAAAGATGGTGAGGAGCAGGCAGAGGAAGGACACCACGTACATCACCAGCAGGAAGATGGTCTTCTCCGTGGGTCGGGACACGAAGCAGTCCACGGTGTGCGGGCACGGCGAGCGAGTGCAGACGTAGGACGGGATCACCTCGAAGCCGTAGAGGACGTACTGGCCGAAAAGGAAGGCAATCTCGAAGCCAGAGCGCCACAGCAGCTGGCACACGTAGACTTTCATCAGACCATCGCGGAGAATCCGCCGACGACCGTCGTGCTTTTTCTCTGCGCCTTGAAAACAGAAACACTGGTGAGAATCAGAACCTGGGGAAAACCTTTCGGACAGACTAGCTCAGATCTCCACCTTACTTTTGTCTGCTTTGTCGGGCTTGTCTTGTTCGATCTCCTCAGCGATCATCGGGTCTTCCTCGCCGTTGTCTTCCGCCTCCTCGTAGTCTCGAACTGCCCCGCGGCTGACGATGGGCATCCTCTTCTTCTGGGTCCGAACTGGCCGGTACTCGCTGTCATCCATTCTTGCAATCTTGTGCATGGCAAAGCCCAGGTACATGATGGTCGGGGTGGTGATCAGAATCACCTGGACAACAAAATAACAGGTGTGTTGGACACTCGACATAACCACGACTGAACTATCACTGCAGCTTGAAATGCGACACACAGCTCACCTGAAAGATCCAGAATCTAACGTGTGAGAGCGGCGCAAACGCGTCGTAGCACACGTTCTCACACCCGGGCTGCTGCGTGTTGCACACAAACTTGCTCTGTTCATCATAGTAGATGGTTTCACCGCCGACGGCTGTCAGCACGATGCGGAAGATGATGAGCACAGTCAGCCAGATCTTCCCCACGAAGGTGGAGTGGTTGGAGATCTCATCCAGCAGACGGGTTAGGAAGCTCCAGCTCATGGTGTCGAGGTGACCGGGGAGCTAAAGAAGCTCTGGAGGAAGGAAAGAAAACAGACTTAGAATACTTTTCTGACTTTCCTGACCAATGCCAAGACTTCGATAAGTTCCTGAACAAAACTGTCTTTTTGCATGATACCCAATCCTGAAATTTGGCATCGAGACATTTTTCCAAACCCAATAGTATCGAGGTCGTTTCATCGGTGCCATCAGAGTATCGAAACTGTTGCAAACATTGTCTCTTGCAAAGTTTTATAGTTTGTCTTTTCTTGAAGTTAAAAGCTAAAAAGGAGACAACCACGAAACTATAAGCAGTATTTAGTCACTTAACACAGCAAACGTTCAACAAATTGCTTCAGCTTCAATGGTTAACCAAAATTATTGTCCAATATTTGGACTTTTTATCAACTTTTTCAGTCATTTTCAATTAAAAATGCCCCAAATTCGCCATTTCCAGCTACTCCCACATGATTATTTGCCAATTCTCTCAGTTTCCGATGATATTAAAACTGAGTATTTTTGGCTTTCTCAGGTCGGTTGGACAAATCAACACTTCGCCTTAGAATATCTGAAATTTTGATTGACATGGACCAAAGGACTGATTTTAGTCTACCTTTAAAAAAAATAAATAAAAGGCTTCCAAACATGCCTCACACTCCTCTTTGGATTAACAAAAGGTGCACACATGCGTCAAACTACCAGGTTTACACATCCACGCAACGATTAAACAACGCAAGAACAAATACTTCATGCAAGTATTTCATGTCGACCTGAACCCCAGGCGCTGAGACATAAACACAGCCACATGTTTGGCTTTAATCAGACACAGATCTCTCCGGCATGCAGGTATCCATGCGTATAAACTGGTACGCAACAAACTTGTGAATCGGGGCCCCGTCTGTCAGGGTCCTGGTAGCTGTTTGGTAAGCCTGCATTCTTACAGCTCCATGCCACTCCGAGCCTGAGCCGCTTAATCAAACTTCAAAGTGCCGGCTGGCAAGTCGCGGCTAGCTGTGAGGAGACCTGCTGTGGCTTTGGACTGCAGGAATAATGATACTGGAGCGGTGAATGGGGCCGAGGAATTTATTTCCCGAGACCCTTGCCAGAAGTTGTCCCTTTAATTTCTTTTAAAAAACCCCACTGTTCGATAACGTGACACAGCCAAGAGGAAAGAAAAAAGAAAAGAAAACTGGCTTCTTTTTCAGTTCAGTAATTCATGATTGCTCCTTCAAAAGTGGCTCAGAGAAGCTTGATTTAGCAATTTTATTGGCTAATGTGAAACAATTTAGACAACTTTTCAAGATAAGATTCTGCCAAAACAAAAGTGCCAAACGAACTCAAGTCCTGGAGAACGTCACGGCCTTTTCTGAGCCTACCTTCAGAAAACAGGGCGTAGCAAAGAAAATAACCAACATTTCATGACTCATTGCGACAGGACAAGGCTGAAGCCATTACAAGCATCTTTAGGCATGTCTTCCAGGATTAGTGCACTCGATGCGGGCCCACCCTCGCCAGGTTACTCATCCATTCCTTTTTTTTTTGCGAAATCCTTTCTCCCCAAACTGGCATGGCAGACTTGCCCGAGCCTGACCAGAAATAAAAAAAGTTCAACCAAACTCCAACGCCTTTGGTGTTCAGAAAGCTCAGACACACCAATGGAAACATGTTGGGAGTCTGTCTGTCAGCTGGATCCAGACAGCGAAATTATGGGCTGTGGTCAGAAAGGTCGCACTACAAATGTTTAAAAAAAGGGTTGAAAAGGAAAGAATCACCCGCAACAGGGACGTCTCACCATTATCTGGAAAAGTGTTGATTCTCGATGATGGGAACGGCAACTGTGTGACCCTGAATGAGTCCAAGTTCAGCTGTGGGACGACATCTGTTTAACCCCGCAACGTACAATTACACACACCTGAATGTCTAAAGGTGTTCCCGCAGACATGTTACAACCCAACAACGTGATTTGGTGCTGAGATTGTTTTTCCACCGCGTTCGGGTTTGTGAATCTCCAAACCGAGCCACGAGGACACCACCAGTTATGCAGAAATGCTGCGGCGCTGACCAAAAGCATCTTTTGGGAAATGAACGGCATCGAAAAAAACACCCAACCAAAACCACTAATGGTCATCTAATATCAGTACAATCCGAGAACGAGGGCTGGGAGAGAAGAACGTTTTCATTTTCTTGATTAAAAAAAAAGAAAAAAAAGTTATCTGGGGTCGATCAGCGTTGACAACCAAGTGATGGATCGCTGCAGCTTCAGAACTTGCTGAACTGCCAAACAAGACATTTAAATGTGACCTCCAGGCGTTCAACATCAGCTGGTGCCATTTTTAAAAAGCAGTTTTTTTTAATCTTTGATCTTTAAACAAAGTTATCATCAGCCACCTTGTGCACAACACAGGCGCTCCCACACACACTGGATGTTGTTTAACCTTGCAAAACACAGATTGTAGAAACGCAGCAGTCAGTATATTTGAGTTCTGTCCAGCGAACACAGCTGATCCACAACAAAAAAAGGCAAAAACCACAAACGTGACATCTTCAAAAATGCTTCTACTGTCCAACAACCAGCTCCAAAACCAAAGAGACGCTTCATTTACCATCACATGAGAAAGAAACACACACGTTTTTTACACCTAAGAAGCCAAAATCAGAGATGTTTTGGCACAATATGATGCAAAGTGCAATACCTGGCTGCTCAACCACTGCAGCGCCTTCTGGAGACTTTGGAAGTGTGGTTTTGATTCTCACTGCGATATAAAACTGAGTGCAGCAGGTGTCACAGCAACAAAAGCTCTCCTCCTCCGATGTGTTCTTCACAGCGACACGCCATTTAAACGCCCCCCGCCGCCATACGAAAGAGGCAAACAAGAAGAGGAACTACCTGTTTGACTCAGACAAACTTCAGGCTTCTTTGCAGTGCCAGCCGGGTCCCAACAGCTAACCAAAGACAGCTTTTTTAAACAGTAGCTTATTTGCTCATGTGGGGCTAAAACCCAGCTCAACTGATTTAATGGCTTTTCTGCTTCAGGAGTCACTGGGCTGCAGGAGGAGATGGAGAGGAGGAGGAGGAGGAAGAGAAGGAAGAGGAGGAGGAGGAGGGGTTGGATGGTTGGTCGGAGTTTTTTGGGCAAAAAGGATCTGGACAAAAGCGAAAGGCGAGTTAACATTCCTGCCTAACCAAAAGCAGAAAGCTGGATTTTCTTTCTTTCTTTTTTTTCTTCTTTTTTTTTTTAAAGGGGTTCAGGGAGCAGACAGGGGGCACCGTGAAAACCCAACAAGCAACCTACAAATGTCAATCACTGTGTTCTGACCTCAGAGGGGGAAACCGAGAGCTTATCCACAAGTCCAAGATCACAAAGTCCAAGATCAGAAAAGAAAAAGGGAAGGTTTTGAAAAAAAAAAGATCCTCACGAACACGCTTTGCTGAGTCAGACTGGACTGTTTTGGAAATTGTGGCATTCCTTCAGGAAAACAAAGTGCTGCCAAGCTTCAGTGGGGAGACAAAAAATCCGGCGAATTACGCGATGAAGCCATCACTTTAAAAACTAAATCAAATAAAGACTCTCTCTCTCACACACACACGATTAGTAAGGATTGGTCAGGAAAAGTCAAAACCACTGTTGGTTTTTAGAAAGACTAAGAAGGAAAATGAGAGTAACGCGTAAGAGCAGCGCGGTGTGGCGTTAGACACGCACCTCTGCGCCAACAGCTCCAACAGCTCCAACAGTCACACATTTAAAACTTTTAGAAAACTTCCTCGCGACTCACCGACTCGCCGCTCTCCGGCACGCGCAGAATCAACCCCCCCAAAGGAAACCAGAAGAAGAAGAAGGAAAAAAACGCGTTACGTGGACACACACACGTCTCCAGAGAGAAACCTCCAGAGCTTAATTAAAGCTGCGAAGAAGAAAAAAAGAAACACAAGAAGAAGAAACTTTAAAGAGTTAGGTTTTTTGTTTTGCTCCCGCAACTCAATCACGCACCTTCTGCGCTCCGATCTGCGCCGTCTTCTCTCCTCGCGCTTAATTGCTCGACCAGGTTTTCCTAATTAGCGCGCGCGCTCTCTCCTCCTCGCCGTGCGTCTGCGTGCGTCCGAGGCAGTCCCGTCACTCTGAAGCCATTCTGTTGACCCCATGTGTCGGCGAAGCGAGAGGACAAAAGAGCTCTGATCCCCGCAGGCTCCCTCTCCTCCTCCTCCTCCTCGGTGAGAAGAGGAGGCCCCTCCGTCTGTAACCTGAGATCCACCACGCTGGCTACTGTTCTGCCCAGGCGACAAAAGGGGCCCCGGGAGTCCCATTGTACGCGTAATAATATGATGATGCTGTGAAAGTGTCGCAGTTCTCTCCACAGGGACTTCTGAGGAATTTTCATAAGCGGTGAAAACAAAACAAAAAAACACCATGAGGCGCGTAAAAGTCCTCCATCACCTCCCCGCTGCATGCCTATGCATTATTTTAACACTCAGTCAGGGTGTTTGGATAAATGAGCACATCTGATGGTAAAAGATCTATACATGACAAAAATAAATAAAAAATCCACATAAATGCAGTTAAAAGTCTGAATCCAGCTTCCAAAAATACGCTTAAAGGTGCAATATGTAAGACTTGGCCACCTGTCAAATTCATATTCAAAACAAAAAATGTGCAGCATACCACCAGAATAACCGCTAAATGCTGACATCTGGGGTGGCTATCAGCAAATTAGCACAGTTAGCCATGCAGCTAGCAGTTTACGACACACTCGCAGACTGAATATGAACTGGAAAAAGTTCAAACATTTTCCAGATGACAAATTCAAATCAATAAACCTGTGGCATATCACCGGAGTAACCACTATCTGCTGCTGACTAGAGCTGCCATCTGCTAGTTAGCTCAGCTAGCCACGCAGGCACATTAAAGTCCTCCATCACCTCCCCGCTGCATGCTTATACATTATTTTTACACTTGGTCATTAAATAAATAAGCATGTCTAATGTTAAAACATTGATACAAACACAAAAATCCATATAAATGTAGTTAAAAGAATGTGTTTGATCCAGCAAATTAGCACAGTTAGCCATGCAGCTAGCGGTTTAGGACATTTAAATCTTCGCCCTCCAGACTCGCAGACTGAATATCAACTGGAATATGTAAAAAACTGTCCTCCTGACAAACTCATAACAATAAACGTGCAGCATATCACCAGAGTACCCACTAACTGCTGCTAACGAGAGCTGCCATTAGCTAGTTAGCTCAGTTAGCCGTGCAGGCACATTAAAGTCCTCCATCACCTCCCCGCTGCATGCCTATAACTTATTTTAACACTTAGTCATAGTGTTTGGCTCCCAAATGAAATAAAGGAACAAATATTTATACAATTGCAATTAAAAGGCATGAAAGCGTTGGAATAATGGTCCGCTACACTGTCACCCCAAACAGTGTTGTGTTGAAGAAAACGAGAAAATAACAACTGAGACCTTAAACTCACGAGGAAACTGTTCACTGAGGTAATAAATCAAGTGAGAAGTTGGGTCATGTGGGCCTAAACTCAGCTCAAGTAGGGTCATTTTCTCATAAGCTTCCATACGATTCGACCATATTTGAAACCAGTGGAGTCATCCAGAAGCTACTTCTATATTTTACACAGCTAACGGTAAAATCTTACGTATTTTAAACTCCACGACGAGATTGTAGCACATTTTTCTTAAAAAATTGTCATCTCTGAGCAAAGATTACCCTGATGACATCACTATGACATCATCAGGGTTATTGTCTAAGACTTTCAGCGCTCCTCAAGAGCCACAGAAGATATTATTAAACAGTCTTCCCCCAGGTTGAATACTGCTCCTCTCTGTGGCTGAAACCTATTAACTGACTACATGCAGACATAAACATTATGCTGGTGAAAGTCTCGAGACGTGCGGCGACAGAATCAACACTTTTAAATCCACATATTTAGGATAACTGGAAAACAAAGTTGATTTTCTCCCAAAAGCTTTAAAAGAAAAAAGCTACGATTCCTCAGCAGACATTAATGGTGGAGTGCCCCTTTAAAAGGAACTCCACCTGAGAGGATTTATGTTCCTCGACTCTGTTTACACTCTGGATTTGTTTTATCCCGAAAAGTGCCTGGAGTGTAGCGACTCCCCGCTCCGCCGAGGACCCCGTGTTATCCTCTGGACCGCCGTCTGGCAGCTCACCGGGCCTGACGGAGCGCTGCGTGACTACGGCCTTTAGACGAGGAGGCCCACCTTCCAAGAATTTAGTTGACTCGGGCGTTCGGCAAAACAACAGATTTCTTGCTGTCATGCACGCTGCAGCTGTAGTGCTCCTGATTTACCAGAGGACTCGAAATGTTTGGAGGAGGCTGTGGGAAGTCGAATCAGGCCAGATGTCTGCGCCGGGCCAAGTCGGCGTGGCTGCATCCCAGCTTCTCCTCACACTAACTATCCTCTCCCCGCTTCCCTCCTCTGGTTCTCCAGTGTGGACCAGAGAAGCATGAACTCATTCACCTGCATCCTCTCTTATCCGCGGGTGTTTACAGATAAGAATAACGCATCTCTTGGCGCGGCTCGTCTCCGCTCGTGGATTCTTGTGAGGGCGTGTTAGGATCAGCGTGGTTTGAGGCGGGAAAGGTGTGACATTCAGGGCCTCACGCCTGGACAAGGGCCAAAAACACGACTCCAGGAATATTCAATCCGAGCCAAAACCGGAGGGTTAAGTCTCTCTCGAGCTTTGGAAAATTCCTCCCTACACCCCTGCGGTGAACACTCACTTCTGATATTCTGGCCACCTGCGAAGCGTTCCGCCTCGTCACTCCGAACGTGCAACATGTTGCGGTCGTGTTTTTTTGCTTTTTTAGTACCAGGTTGCTCGATTATCTTGTTTCCTCCCCGTGCTTTTGTGACATAAATTCACGGTGCGTAATCGTTATGACTCATGGATTTTTTAGGGCTGACTTTCTGGGCTCATTAATTTGACCGTAGTTTAGGCCAAAACAAAAAAAAAAAAAAGTGTTTTATTCCTGGCAGGAGGGATGAGGCTCTCCTCAAAAAATATGTGAGAGAACGGACAATTAACACATGGGGGAAGGATAATAAAAAATGTGAAATGCACGGCTTAATACGGGCATGTGAGAGTGAGGAAAATAGTCCCAGATGCCGTATCAGATCCATAAAATAGAATTAATGATGCACGGTGTACCTCCCCATTCACTCAGTTTTATGTCGATGATTTTTCCTTTTTTTTTTGTTTTGCTTCAAAACGGCACTTCCTGAATCCCCGGCTACACCTAAAGGAAAAGAAACAGACTTCATGAGGCGAAATACAAATCTGATTATTTCCAGGGAAGAAAAAAAGAAAAAAGAAATCAGGAAGTTTCTAAGTGGCTTTCACACTGCCAGGCCCCGTCGTCATGTACACCAGTATCTCTTAAATATAGCTTGTTTCCCCGATGCACTTTGGTCGTTTATTTACAAAGAATCTGCACTTCAAGTCACTGAGAACTGCTTCCGATGTGAGGATATTCAGAAACTCCGTTGTCAGGATTTACACCTGGATGGGGAAAAAATAGATTTGTGTCCCTGAAAGCATTTCACCTCGCGTTTTTTCCAGACGTGGTGCTAAAATGCTCGTTCGGACGGAGAACCCCATTGTCAAAAAACCAACGTACCTCAAAAAAGTTCACTGGCACAGTCCAACCCCGACTTTAGCCGAGGGTTAGGGTTAGGGTTAGACCTGAATATGTGAGGCTAGCCCCTGTAAATGGACTAAAACAGGTCTAAAAGGTGCTAAGGTGAAACAGGGCCAAAGTAAACCCTGGTTAACAATATGTGTGGGGAAAAATGGGCCAAGTTATCCCCGGTTCAACTCTTAGTCCAGGGCTAAGATCTTAAGTCTACATGACTTAGCCCAGGACTAAGGACTAAGAGTCTCCACCACTAGGCTGGGGGAGCTTTTAGTCCAGGACTAAGGATAGCCTGGTGCCTTTAAATGTTACTTTCTCCCCTCGATTTCTTGCTCAAAAACCTAGAAATCATCCTGACAGCTGCTGAAAAGAAGGCAAGGAAGCAACAACAACTGATCACCCAGTGCTGTTATTTATGTAACCCAGCACTCCGAGCCTCCTGTATCCACGCGGCTCGCACGTGGTGGGCATTTTCCTGCTTTTTTCGGTTCCAATTCAAGCACTTAATATATTTATTGTTGACTTATGTGCTAAATCTTAAAATCCCAACAAGGGGAGCTGCAGCTGTAACACATGACTTCTTAGCAGGGAAGCTTTGTCTGCGTTGACCCTGTAAGTCCTTTTGGAGCTCACGGCTTCTTCTTCTTTCAAAAAAGGTTTTTGTGCCACCCGCAGTCGACCTTTGACCTTCTTCTGCAGGAGTGAACAAAAAGAGACTCAACCACAAACCGCTCTGTTGGTTTACTGTGTTAAGATCTGAGTGTAAATCGGCTCTCTGGGTTTTGAGCATCAGGTCTTCGTCAGCCACGGCGGTCAAATTGAAGGCGATCACTCCAACGAGCAATGTGCGCAACACATGCCCGGCCTTCCGTGTGGCTACAACAATATTTACACTGTCAAATTGGCTAACGTACCTTTTCACAGCCGAGGCCCGGAGCTTTAGCCCAGAGGGCCGGGATCAGTCGGCTCGGTGTTGGGTGGCGACGAGAGCGCCGTGTAACCAAACAGCCGCCAGCGAGAGCCAACAATCAAACATCCACGAGTTCTGCTGCAGATTTTTAACATTCCTGCACTGTTGCTGTTTATAACCGGAGCCAGAAATAATGGAGTGATTAAGCCGATCCTGAAAAAAAGGAGAAATGTGTGGTGGAGAGTGCAGATATACAAGATATTATTTTCTCAACATTTCTGTTAATAACCTTGATTACAGTCTTGGTTGGCTTCAGGCGTGTTGGCCAGAAGAAGGGGCAGTTGAGATTTAGCACCTGAGTATGGAAGCCAGCGAAAGACAAAAATAAGATGATGAAAAGAATATCCCCACGCTGTAGGCTTAATTAACTGATGAAATGATCATAATCATGAGTCAAAAGGTTGAAATTTTGAGAACATTTAGACTTATCTTATTTTATCGCGTAATTTTGACATGTAACTCAAAATTTTGACAATATTTCTCATAATTTTGACTTTTTAACTCAAAATTTTTCTCATGATTTTGACTCAGTAACTTAAAATCTTGACAATTTTCTCGTAAGTTTGACTTTTTAAACTCAAATTTTTTTTATATTTTTCACATAATTTTGACTTTTTAACTCATAATTTTGACTTTTTTTCTCATAATTTCAAGCCTTTTCTCCCAAATTCTGACTTTTAATTAATAACTTTGACTACTAACTCAAATTTTTGTCTTTTTTTCTCATAATTTCCACCTTTTGCCTCAAAATCTTGACTTTTGACTCTTTAACTCAACATTTTGACAATTTTTCTCATGATTTTGACTCAGTAATTTAAAATCTTGACAATTTTCTCCTAAGTTTGACTTTTTAAACTCAGAATTTTGACTATTTTTCACTTAATTTTGACTTTTTAACTCATCATTTTGTCAGTTTTCTCATAATTTCAACCTTTTGCCTCAAAATTTGACTTTTTTAACTTGAAATTTTAACTTTAATCTCATAAATAAGACTTTGTCATAATTCTGACTTTGTCTCTTAACAACTTTTTATGTCCTAATTTTGACTTATACAGTCAGAATTTTCACACCATCTTACATTTCCCAATTTTATCTAATAGATTTTACTTCCTTTATATCATGTCTATGCTTTATCTCATAATTAAGACTTTTTTAATCACATAATTATGAGTTACTTTGGGAAGATCTTTTCATCAAACATATTTCCATTCCTGTCCACCAGCTCAGAGATGAGGGGTTTTATACAGTGCCAGCTGGCAGCTGACATGTTTTTTTCAGGTGAAACATCTTCATCCAAACCATAATTACAACGTTATCAGATGAAAGACGTCATGAAGAGATTCATCATGGTTGATTACGCCTTCAACTCTTAACAGTTTTTGACTTGGGAGCTAGTTTAGATGTACAGACTGAGTGTGTTTTATACTTCTGAGAGAATTTGTTTAAATTTTTTTCAAATACCTGAACATATCCATAAACACCATGAAAGGTCAGCACATCTCACATTTCCAAGTCAAGGAGGACAATATACTCATATGTCATATTATTTGGCTCACATCACAATAGATAAATGCTTTTGTGTTGACAGAAAGTGGTCGCATTCATTAAGAAAAAGTGCTCTGGAGAAAGCTTCGGGCTGAGACGAGAAAGCTTTTATCTATTGTGTTGTGTGACATGAGCCAAATAAACAAGTGACATGGGAGGTTCTGTCCTCCTTCGACCTGGACGTTTGAAATGTGCAGCCCCTTTAAGGTGCGCTGGATTTTTGGGTCTCGGACTCCACGGTGAAACCCAAAGTTAAAACAAAATCTCCTCTCTCGGTTCAATAATTGCCTCACAAGAAACAAACTTTCTGACAAGGACAGAAACATTTGAATATTCAAAGTTTGTTCATTTTTGTCAATGTTTTTAAGCTACCTACATCACTGTTTTACTTTTTGGGACATATTTTCCCTTCAGAACCAACAGATCCACACAGGGTGCCACATCCACTGCCCTCCGCTCAGTCTTCACACAGTTTGACGATAAGAAAAGCTTCTCTGGACTTTAATACCACGTCCTGCGACTACATCTGACATTACTGACCATTAAATTAACCTTTTTTTAAACCTTCGTGGGAAGTTGAGTACAGATAAAAGTTTCTTTGAGTTTCTCCAAAAGAAATCACACAAAAAAACCACAAATAAACACCTCACGTTTATCTTCAGTTATACACATCACACATCAGATTCTTTTTTATATAAAAATAAAAGACTTTTTGCGTTAACCCACATTGAAAAAAAAACACTAACAAAAGAAATAAATTACTTTACACAGGTTGATCTAAATCTTTACGTCATGTGTGCATGCTGAGAACACGGCTGCAGGCGTGACGCACACGCAGCTGCAGAGGTTCTGGATTCCATTTGACGACCCATTCATAAACTAAATAAACAGATGTTGAGATATTCAGGAACATGAATCGAGTTATGACTGTTCTCCGTCGGAACGTAAACAAAAAAGCACGACTGCGTTACAAAGAAGGAAAAAAGAACCGCTACTGTTCATCTTTGAGAGGTTCACACGAGTTCTGCAGTTTTGCACTTCTGGCATCCTTTTCCTGCTCACATGACACGGTTCAAAGACGCATCATGGGACCCTAATTGGGGGGCGGGAAGGTGTGAGGTGACCCCTGATGACAGCGTCTCGAGCCCTCGGGGGGCTTTCAGGAGCACCTCCGGCCTCGTGTTGAGCGCGTGATGTCACAACTCAGTGCACCCTGACACTGCGAGGAAGGACTCCGACTCTCGGTTTCTCCCAAAATCTGCTCCGTATCAGCTCGAAGCTCCGGCGATCGACGAACACACGAGATCCATTAAGGTCGGTGCATTTCAACAAGACAACATGGCAGCCGAAAAAAGAAACAAGGCACACTCCATTTCGGCTGCAGAAGAGTTGGTATCTGGAGGGAAACATTATGCAACCGGTGCTTTTTAACAGGCTTGTGTGCCACATGAATGAGTGCAATCATTTCCAAGCTCTTGGCCTGAGAGACGAAGAAAGCAACGAGCGTAATGGGAGCAGACTGAGTGCAGACTGCGTGGAGAGAAAATAAAGACAAACATCTCCCAGTACCAACACGCAGATTCATGCTCGCAAAACACACACACACACACACACACACAGTCTTGGAAGTCTTTTCTCCGTCTTCATGCCCTCCCCCGCCATCACGCCGCTTTGTCTTGCAGGCTTGTGTGCAGCTTCACTCCGAACATGGCCTCCCACTGCGCTCTGACCCAGGCCAGCAGACCCTGGAGGAGCTCGGTGCTCTCCGAGCGCACACACCACGTCTTCTCCTGTTTCACCGTCTGCGCGAGGAAGAAAAAAAAAACACACACACACAACACAGAGACGACGAGAATTAAAGCAGTTAATCTCAAAGAAAATTCGACCCGACAACGCGGGGGCTGCCGTAACCGATATCCCATCGCTGAAAACATCCATTTCCTCCGTCGACGTTATTGAGCTCTCGGCGCGCACGCGGAGGTTTACGGCGCGCCCACTCGCCCTGGATTGTTTCTTCTTGATTGTTGCGGCGGTAATTAAACAAACTGCGGGGTTGTGTTTGCAGATCACGGCGAAACAGAGGAACAATTAGAGGAATCAGTCAGTTCAGTGTTCTACTGTAGTAACTTTACGCACATGTGGAACAAATCAACACCAAACATGGCTCTATAAATACCTGCTTTTACTGTTTGATTCAGGGGCTCGCAGCTACTCCAAATACCAGACTTCATATGCAAAAGCTCACGTCGCATGACTTTATTTATCCAAGAAGCTGAATTACACATTTGTTTTGGGAGTTTGTTGGTTCTCTGAACCGTTCCCTCATGTCTGATTGTTTAATGACTTTTAATTGTTTTCTTACTTAACAACTAAACTGAATTTCTTGTCTCTTCAACTTGTCTTTCTGGTCTTTGGGATCTTGCTGGTCTTTGTGATCTTCCTGGTCTTTGTGATCTTGCTGGTCTTTGTGATCTTTCTGGTCTTTGTGATCTTTCTGGTCTTTGTGATCTTTCTGGTCTTTCTGGTCTTTGTGATCTTTCTGGTCTTTGTGATCTTTCTGGTCTTTGGGATCTTTCCTTCTGTTCTTTCTTTTTAGTCTTTCTTTCTGGTCTTTGTGATCTTCCTGGTCTTTCTGGTCTTTGTGATCTTTGTGATCTTTCTGGTCTTTCTGATCTTTGTGATCTTTCTGGTCTTTCTGATCTTTCTGATCTTTCCGGTCTTTGTGATCTTTCCGGTCTATGTGATCTTTGTGATCTTTGTGATCTTGCTGGTCTTTGTGATCTTGCTGGTCTTTGTGATCTTTGGGATCTTTCTGGTCTTTGTGATCTTTGTGATCTTGCTGGTCTTTGTGATCTTTCTTTCTTTCTTTCTTTCTTTCTTTCTTTCTTTCCTTCCTGCCTGAATCAACTCCTAAACCAATCAAATCAAAGGTGCTATGTTTAAAAGGCTTCTGTCTGGTATCAAACCATTCCTCTTTCTTTTTAGTTCTTTCTGTTAAAGCCCGTGACGATGCTCGGCATCTTATACAGTAGAAGCGGCAGAATCGAGTCCTGTGCCATGTTGCACACTCACCTCGTCGTAAAGCTTGATATCCATCCTGCACTCATCTGAAGGCCACAGGTGGACCGAGCTCACGCAGCTGATCGGCAGCGTTTCCAACACGGTGACGCTGCCGCTGCTCGGCTCTTTGTTTTCATTCACCGTCGGGCTGTTGGAGCTTTTCGTCCACTGGTGATCCTCTCTGAGCAGGTACAGGGTCTCCCGGGTCGCCAGGGCTGTCAAGGGCGTCCAGACATCCTCTGAAAGGAAAATATGACCTCATTCAAATGCATTCATTCTGGTTTTATCTTTACAACCATCTTTTCCCTCTTGGATTTTACAGTTTAGATACAAAATAAAGCAGGTTTCAAGTGTTGATTTTAGCCTCTGATTTAGTTCTACAGCTAACAGTCACAGGTCACCGGTTTTAAAAGCTTTACAAAGTACCTTTCTGCTGCAAAGATAAGTTTTGGGATCATATTTCATGTCAGATAGCTCCGTTTTCCGGGCAGCAAGCAGAGAGCGAAAGGCAGATCGGGGCACGCTCAAATTAAAGCACTTGAAATTCCGGCGCCGTGCACAGCTGTGTGTAGCCTGCAGCTACCTTGGCTTCGACAGACAGCGAGGCATCCTGCAGCACCGCTCGCCACACACACACACACACGTGCACGGACCGCATGCATACCGATACAGTCGCCGTCACTCAGTCCGGCCGGGACGACAGATTTCTGCCTAATTTTTTACGAGGAAGGTTGTTAACACAGATCTTTGACAGGCACTTCACGTCAGCTGCTTCGTCGCAAATCACATCCTCGCCCCCACATTTCCCTCTTGAAGAAAATAAAAATCCTGCATCCATTTTCTTATTATTACTCCCATTTAGCATATTTTCCTGGCACCTATTTTTTTATTTTTTATTTCTGGGGTTGCAGGAATATCATGAGGGCTTTTATTGCGGCATTAACTCTTGGCTCTCTTCCTGCTGGTCGAGATGAATGTTTATGATCTGGCTGATTCTACTTTTTTTTTCCCCCTCGAGCTACACGACCTAAATTCAAGAGAAATATACCTTCAGTTACTTTCTACATAAACAGCACCGGTGTGAACCCAGAAGGGAAGACGGCAGGAACGTGTCCTTATTATGTAATTAGCATTAACAGCGCTGCGCTTTTCACCCCCAGGTGAATATGCGTGACACGTCGAGTCTTGAAGTCTTATCTTTCCATCTAATGAGCGCGAGTGAGCGTGTAGAAAAAGCAAGAGTCACAGAGTCAGATGGAAAAACGCAGGTGAGGACAGATCTCTCTTTTTAAATATATCACCTTGCAGAACAAACGCCAGGATGTAGAAAAACTGCAGCTGACCGTCCTCCACGTCAGCCTGGATGTCTTCACACACCAGAGGCCTGACAGATGAAAAGAAATCAAGATTACGACACATATATTAACACAAGCCTTGACAATGTTTTCATGAAGTTCTCACAGTGTTGCGGTGGGCTTGTGGCTGCCAGGTGCTGGTTTTTAGATGGAAGCACTTTAGCGTAAGGAAAGGGGGATAATTGACATAATAACAGCTGACAGGTCTCGGTTTGTTCGGAGACTGTGGTTAGCTTCCCTGCAAAGACAGTTGCTGATTTGATTTGTTCTTCGTTACTGATTACTGAGCTATGAGGGGCCTGAGGACGACTGACATTTGGAGATTGGAGGTATAAGTGAGTGTTGGGACCTTTATATTCTAAACTTCTCCTCATAAAAATGCCCATGTTTCATTTCCAAATCTTCTCTTCATGTTTTCCAGGTTGTCAAAACATCTACAAAGGACTTGAAATGTTTAATCACTCGCAGCTTTTTTTTCCCCGCTCATGTTGCTCGTTTGTGAGAAACGTTCCTTCTCTGAAATAATACTTCTTTTTTTTTAGTGAGGACCTAGAAAAAGCCACCGCCTTCTGTTTTTGGTGAGGAAAAACATACAATAAAAAAGGGCGTATAAAAACTACTGGAGGTGACACGACATGACACACATTCTTTGGGATTTGTGGAGGAACACATGTTACAAATTAAGATGTGGTTTTCCAGCTAATTTAGCAGCGCAGTTTCACAAAATGAAGTCTAAAGAAGCTGATTGTAATCAAGTAAAGATGTGTCAGAAATGTGCAGTGTTGGAGCTCCCTTTGATTAACACCTTCCAACAACCACATACAAATGTGCACAAACAGTGTTTAGACCACATCTTTCAGCGCACAGACAAATAAAATTAAAAAGATGTCGGCCATTTTCTCCCAGCTTCCCAATGGTTACGTGGGTGTACGGAGGCTGGGTGGAACGTACCAGAGGTGGTGCTGAGGGTCCAGTCTCGTGGTGGAGATGGACTTCAACTTGCTGTCCGATTTGTGGGCCATCTCGCGCACAACTCCTACACAAATCAAAGAAAAGCACCAATAAAAAAGTCTTGAAACAAAGAGTATAGCGAGAGAGCCATTGTAACAAGAGTATAGAAGCTCTGAGAGGCCAGTGCAAAATACATAAATAAATACATTTTCATTTGTGTAAAAGAAGTGGAAAAAATAGTTTTGCCAGGATAATTATTACTATTATTCAACAACTCACCGGGAAGAAAACAAAATTGTTAGTTGTGTAATTCAGCCAAAATGAGTGTTACGAAAAAAACAAACAAAAATATCCTAAAAAATTAATTTACCAACTGATAAACTTTTTAAGTTTGAAAAAATATTACAAAAAAAAGAAAAAAATCTTTATAAGTGAATTAACCAATTAAAAGAAATTGTTACCCTTTTTAGTTCTCAGGCAGAAAAGAAAATAAACTGCCAAAAAGAAAAAAATAATAATAAATTGTTTTTTATTATTCAAAAAACTGGATCAGGGAAAAAAATCGATCACCTAATTAAATTTTCTCACTTTCCTCTCATGGCCTCCATAACCAGTGTAAACTCAGCTATAGAAATAACTAGATATAATTTAATCATTTGTTAACTATTTGATTCATTAATCCCAGACAATCATTTGAATAATTTCATTAAAAAAAACAAAAAAAACCAGACCTTTTTAGAGAGAAATGGTTGGTTTTCTCAGCTTTATATAATGTTAAATTGCATATATTTGGGTTTATTTGCAATATCTAACAAAGACTTTGAAGAAAACAGTTTAAAAACAAAGCAACAACTATAAGAAAAGATGGATTAAGACACTAAAAGTGTATCTGCCCACTATTAGATGGTGATTTCAACCACCAGGCATATTTTCAAGATTTATTACAGAGTCAGAGAAAACATCTCACTTCCACTTGAAATGGGTTACAGTAGCCTAAAAATGTCACACCCAAATATTCTAGGAAAAGAGGTCCACACACACAAAAGCCAAATTCCATCGGAGACTTCTTCTGGTATTATAACTCCGATAAGAAAGCCAAAAGGTTTCCAGTTGCAGGTGTAAGATTTCAGCTGCATAGACTCGGTGGGTGAGAAAATGCTGGGAACACAATGCGCTGGGTCACGCTCACATCCACTTATTGTAGCGTATCATTGAGTGTGACAACAATACGGGGCAGAGAGGATATCTGCAGTGAGGCTTCGCTGTCGAGTCTGAATGGGCGGACTTCAAAAGGAATTTAAAGGGACACTAAGTAGGAGTTGGGAAGAAAGAAGACAATGAGGGGTTAACGGTGCCTCGTCAATACCCGTCTTAGGATGGAGGTCAATGTCATTTTCTCACATGGGTCGCATGTTTTACAAACATGTATTCCCCGAAGTGTGTCGGTAACAGCCTTGTTGTATTTGACACTGATGTCTATGCATGTTTCTGTGCTCCACTATTCACACATTTGCCTGGCTGGAGACCGAATTTAGCTAATTTGATTCAGTAGTTTCCTAATTGTGGGTTTCAGGGCCCCAACTAGGGGTTGCAAGTTGAACCTAAGGTGTTGTGACATAATTACTGGAGTAGAAAATAATCTAAGGCCTCTAGAATTTAGTATTGACAGAGTGTTGTACTAAAGCCTTACAAAAATACTGACATTTCTTTTTATATTTACCAAAATCTGTCCATAAATGCATCAGTGTTTACTCAAGTCTGGCACGCGAGGTCTGTTTGACTTAAAAATACTGTATAAACTGGCATAATTGTGCTTTAAACAAGAGCCAGATTATTGAGATTTGTCTGCGAAAAACATTTCTACCACTCAAGAAAATGATCAAATGCGTCAGTGTTTAATTTTGTCTTAACAAAACGCAGCCATACAACGACTTCCTGACTTGAATACAGGAACTATCTGATCAAAGAACAAGTAAACAACACTGGGAAGCATTCACCAAGCATTCAATGCCAACCTTCAGGGCGACGGAGCTATTTTGGTCGGTGTTCAAAAAAGTATTTGGGTTCAGAGACCAGTCTTCTAGGAGATCAGATGGGAGCATGACTCAACATGCATCCTGTGGCAGAGGCTGTAAGCAGACATTTATTCCCATTAGGACTTCTAAAAAATGTGGGATGGTTGGTTGGTTGGTTGTTTGCTGGTTGGTTTGCTGCTTGGTTGGTTGTTTGCTGGTTTGCAGGTTGGTTGGTTGTTTGCTGTATAGTTGGTTTGCTGTGTGGTTGGTTGTTTGCTGGTTGGTTGGTTGGTTGGTTAGTTGTTTGCTGGTTGGTT
>CAEMYA010000116.1:92484-136739 GCA_903131615.1 Diplodus sargus
TGGTTGGTTGGTTGTTTGCTGGTTGGTTTGCTGTTTGGTTGGTTGTTTGCTGGTTTGCAGGTTGGTTGGTTGTTTGCTGTATAGTTGGTTTGCAGGTTGGTTGGTTGTTTGCTGGTTGGTTGGTTTGGTTGGTTGTTTGCTGGTTGGTTGGTTGGTTGGTTAGTTGTTTGCTGGTTGGTTGTTTGTTGGTTGGTTGGTTGTTTGCTGGTTGGTTGTTTGCTGGTTGGTTGGTTGTTTGGTTGGTTTGCTGTTTGGTTGGTTGTTTGCTGGTTGGTTTGCTGTTTGGTTGGTTGTTTGCTGGTTTGCTGGTTTGCAGGTTGGTTGGTTGGTTGTTTGCTGTATAGTTGGTTTGCTGTGTGGTTGGTTGTTTGCTGGTTGGTTGGTTTGGCTGGTTGTTTGCTGGTTGGTTGGTTGGTTGGTTGTTTGTTGGTTGGTTGGTTGTTTGCTGTATAGTTGGTTTGCTGGTTGGTTGGTTGGTTGGTTGGTTGGTTGTTTGTTGTATAGTTGGTTTGCTGTGCGGTTGGTTGGGTGGTTGATATGTTTGCTGGACTAAAAGACTTATGAATGGATTTCCACCAAACTTAGATGGAGAACTGGCTTCACTAACTTTTGGTGCGGATATGGATAAAGGGAAAGATCCAGGATTTTTCATTTCTCACCTTCTTTAACATTGCAAGAGACAATTTTTACCATTTTTGTTCATTTTTTGGCATTTTTTGACAGTTTGATCTTGATGAAAAAGAATAAAAATCAGGCATATTAAGGTAACTGGTATTCATGAGTGTTCACTGTTGGGCCTTGGATGAGATATGTGGTCTACTTGGTGCTATTCTAGTCTTTGTACTGTTTTCAATTGAGCATATGTCAAAAAGTATTAGTAAATGATCATATTGTTTCATTTTGCATTGCCTCACAACTATTTTTGAGTCGGTGTGCCAGAAGTGAAGTACAAAATGTTCTACTTTGGCACCATGATCCTTTTTCTTTTCTAAAACTTTGGTTGTTTAATCTTCTAACTTTTGAATGGTCAAAATCCTGTTGGATTCTTCATCAAAACGTGTTACTGTTGGATGAAAAAGGTATCATTTATGCCCTGTTCTCTGTCATGATGCTGTTTTTAAACACAGAAATGTCAGTTTAAATCAGATTCATTTCTGTTTCAGGTCTTGTAATCTTTTCTTTTTTAAAGTAGATGTCCAGTAAACAGCCTCAAAATGTGACAGATGGCTTGACCGCTTTCGCAAAAATCTGCATTGGACTTGAGTCAAAGTCTCTCACATTGTTGGAGCAACACTTTCACGTGTTGAGGAGAAACAGTGAGAGTCATACGATCCAAAAGACCATGTTACGTGTTGGCGTGGACAGTTTTATCAATGTGCCATCCAAGAGCGCAATCACAAGTAAGCAAAGGTGACCGGCCGAGCGTGTCAAGTTTTCAGTGGATGGTCTTCAGTTGGTGTTCTGGTCTTTGTCAGTTCTGCTTCCTCTTGTTTCAGCCCCAGACTTTTTGGCTGCCTCCAACATCAACACCAATGTCCCTGATGGATTTTCACATGAGATCGAATACAATACCAAAGAAATAGGTAAGATTAGATTTTCAGTTCCCCACTGAACACTGTAAACTCATTGAGGCGATACATCCATCACTCAAATCTCCCCTTACACAGTTTGAGTTCAACAACAAAAACTGACAAATTCCTCTATGTGAGAGAAAACAACGGGCCAACAAAAACAGAAGATCAGTAACAGACTCTTCCAGATTCCAGCGGTCTCGTGTTATCTCATGTTTCAATAAAGTTGTATCAGACTCGGTTTGTTTCTCAGCTCCAGAAAACTGTCCTAGTTACAACCACATCCTTTCTCTCTTTCAGCCAGCGACTCCTTCGTCATTCCAGTTGTGGTTTTTGACTTTGTCCGCATGATGGGAGCCAGCTTGGACGATAGACGGTATTTGTTATGGTTAAGCTTTTCCGCACGTCTTTGAACAGAAAAGTACAACAGCTGTTTTGGGGTTAATTTGGCATTAGGAAAAAAGAGTTTGCCATAACATCAACTTACTTATCTTTGTCGTCAATGAAGGGAATATAAACACACACGCACTTTACACGTAGGTATTTGGCATCCAAACATCAGATTTTCGTGCTTGTTTTTATAATACACCTGGAAGGGAACCATTATTTGTGTTTTTCACTTGTCTGCTCTGTCTCGGACAATCTCTGTGGTCTTCCTGCGAGCAATCTGGAATCATTTTCAGCCATGAAGAACACAACGCAACAAATGAGCTGTTTATGAAATTAGATAGAAAAAAGCTCTCAGAGGACAGACGGGAAGCTAGAGAAGAAGAAAGAAAAGCAAAGTATGTTTTGGAAAATGTCTCTAAAATGTCATTAAAGGGATTTGCAGCAAATTCACAAAAGCTTTTAAATAGGCTGCCCAAACCTCCTGGAAGACAGTTCAGAAGGACTTATAAAATAAAACAAGATTTACTTGAATTTCACTGAGAGTAACCAAGTATTTCTAATGGTTTTTACTTTATTGTAATCCCTAAACCATAACCCTAACCCTGCTGTGGCAAACCGTGACCCTTACTTTGTAGTAGTGAACCATGACCCGGACCCAAACCTATGTTTATACCACCACGGAATCCAATTGAAAATTCCTTGCAATTGGGCCAGTTTCTTGATTGATATTCCGATTGGGTTATTATTGTGATTGTCAGTGGCATATTAGGATCTTTAGCTAATGGCAGTTTAAGAAAATGGTACCGGTTTATCGATCATAACTGTACATTGTCTGTACTCTTTTATAATGTGTGTCAGTTTTTTGTTTTTCAACATGCTGCTGTCAAGGCCGGGCCTCTTTACAAATATAGTCAAATAATATGGTCAAATGAAGGAAAAACTGAGATGTAATGAAAAAAAAAAGAATGAATTGAACTTAAAAAGTATCAAGAAAACAATGACTAGACTTAACAAACCTTAACCAACAAACTGTTTGAGTTCATGAATCACTTTCCAAGTTCTTCCAAAAATATTTACTTGATTGCATTTGAGTGAAAGCTGGAATGAAACAGTGGTGGAAAAAGTGGCTTTTCTAATCCTGTTTTCTTGCTGCTGTGTTCAGTATCTTGTATCCTCAAAATGTTAAAATGCAACCATCATCATGAAGAAATACTTCCCTGCGTCACATTCTCTATTTCACATTTCCCCACAAATGTGGTATCATATGTCCGAGAACTTCGCAGCAGTACTTTTTCATAAGTGCCAAGATGTTTTCCTGTTTGCTCCTCACGTTTAGAGGCTGCCTATTGTCAAATTAATGTTCCATATTTTTCCAGACATTCCAGGCCCGAGCAGGAGCCCCCATCTAATAAAAGGTTTTCCTCTCAGCCGCTGGTCCTCCCTCGCAGACGAGTAGCTGGTCTGGGCAGGATGTGCTTAGTCTGTGTGAACCCAATACAAAAGGGGGCAGAAATCTGCGTCACGCAGCACACATATGGTATAGTATTAGCTTGTGAGGGGAGTAGCTTGGGTTTCTGTGGTACAATGTCTGTGAGGGGAACATGCTGTTCCAGTACCTGCCTCAGGGATTCAACGGCACAGCTTGTTTTTAATCTAAATTAGTCTGTGGTTTATCATGCGGCATCTTCCCTCAAAGCGCCCCGAGGAAAGTGCTGAAACCAGTGAAACCAGCAAGTACAGAGAGAGAGAGAGAGCAGGGTCGGTGAGTTTCTATTTTCAGAAAATACAACCTCCTTTATGTGTTTTCCATACGTTAAGCACAAACCATTTTCCACTTTGCTTCTATTTGGCAGTGTTTCCTTTACCTGTCAAGAGGCCAAAAAAGCGCTTGCAACGTAAGCTGTCCCGTACGAGGAGAGTGTAGGCCGGGCCCCCGTCCCCAAACTCCATGTGGATGCTCTGAGAGCCAAGCCCCACCTCCAGGTAGCTGAGCTCCATGATTGGGTGGCTGTCCCGCTTCTGCAGCCAATCGGACAGCTGGCCTCTGCTGGGAGGAAAGGACGTGGAGGCGTCAGAAATTGTGCCGTCACGGTGAGACAGATTAAATGGTTTACTCGATCTCTGACACCTGGAAGTGCCACTGCCAGACCAGCACTTTAAAAAGTGTTTGCTGAAGTCAAAGTTTACCCAGTACAATCACGGTAATAACTAATGTAATACCTTGTCGAGATATAAGAAACAATATGTTTGCTGCACAGGGCCTGGAACAAGAGAAGTCGGTTCCTCTGGTCTAAATTAACTTGTAAGAGCCCTCACAGCACCGGCTCATGTCTGAAGGTAATCGATCTTGTTTGGACGGGAGAAGAAAAGCTTTTCATCTGTGCGACAGAGGAGAGAAGGAATAACAAAAGGGGCTAAAACTAACAGGAGGAGAAAAGACTCCGCAGACACAGCGAGGTCAATGTGTTCTCAAGATGTGACCCAGAAACCTGTGCAGGTTATGCAATATAATCCACATCCTAAACGGAGGGTGTGGGACGACACACCAGCGTTAGAAGTCATAATTGTTAACTGCAGCTTGGCGCCCTCTTTTGTATCAGTGTCCACACCAGCAGGATTTAATTACTTTTTTTGATAAATTGGAATGTGTTGCGTCAATATCTCACTGACCTAATCCTACCTTCAGGGTTCATTTATTTCATCTTTCATTCAGTTTCCTTCTGAGTTGCTCGCAAAACCTTTCGTGGTCGAGGTCCACCTGCTGTTGGTGACTCCGAGAAGCTGCTCGACATTCTATTACAAAGTTTCCCCACTTAATTTACTTACATGAATGTTCATCCTGAGTTTTTTGTTCTCTTTTTTCTCTCGTGAAAAGGCGTAATGCATAGAGATGACCTGTTGAAAGCTGCTCCGAAATAAAGGGCAGCATATCACTGGAATAATCACTGTACTCTTTCTAGTGGCTGTCTTTGCCTGTGGCTACTAGGTGCCATTAGCTAGTTAGCGCAATTAGCTGTGCAGCTTGTGGCTCTATTAGCTGACTGACAGAGGTCGGCTTGAAGGCATACAGTATGGAGGCGATTTACAGCAGCCCCAAAAAACATTCTGTGAGTTAATTTTGTTTATTTATTAGACTTTAAAAGCGAAGTCTGCTTTTGAAACATAGTAATGTCACAGCTTATAGCCATCAGAATATAGACTTGCTTCTGATCACGTAAATTCATTCTTTTAATGTGTAAAACTGAAATTCTGGCCATATCTTAAACATCGCACCTTAACAAGGGTTATTTGAGAAGGTTTAACTTCTAGAAATTGAGGGTCTAAGCATAAGAGAAGAGACCATTTTGTACTTTTGGACTATAAGCGTGGAAAAAAATGAAGACACAATTAATCCAAACATATATTATATGACAGAATTATACGTAATTATCTTGTTTTACTCACTGAGTTTCTGATGTCATTTCCAAGAAATAGATTCTCTGGTTTGACACCACCAACAGAGAGGGAATCTCCCCTGGCTCCCCGAATTTGACAGCTGACATCTGACGGCAAAGAGAAAAAAGGATACATGACATAACTCATACGGCACAATAATCAGCATCATAAGGCCGTAAATTCAATACTGAGACATTAACGACACCAGTTTTCCCCCCAACCTCTTTAGGGGTTTAAAACAAACTTCTAAGAGTGAGGTCTTGCTTAATTTCCTCTTGAACAACACTAGAAGTAAAAGCCTGAGTGAAAGAGCGAGCAGCCCCTGTCACTGGATAAACAAACAGAACCAAGATGAATGGAGCGGGACCTCCTGTTTCCAGCTGTGGTCCTGTTCCGCTCTTTGCTCCTCGTCCAGGTGTCCGACAGAGACAAGCACTACCCTGCTGATTTGATGGGCTCCCAGGATGCACTGCATATTAAAAAAATGGTCTCGGGGAACGCTGAGTGACAGCGGGGCTACGAAAGAAGAAGAAGAGGAAACTCTGGGCTGAACGGGCTCCTGGGAGTTACTGACTGCGTTCATCCCGGCTGACTGAGATGAAACCGCAGCTGTAGGTCTTAAAGTTGTCACCACTGGTTAAGCTGGAATCTTTTGGCCATTAGGGAGACACGTCAGAGGACTTTTTCAAACCGCAGTCACAAAGAAACAATAACAGCGACATAAAAACATTGTGCTGCTACATTTAAACAATCACTCATGAGCAGTCGTCATGGGCAAAATTATGCTTAAACAGTGGAGTCTGGCAGGGATATGGTTTCCTGCCCTAATTTTAGCTCCAGTAAAGACTTTAAAGCCCTGAAAACACATTTTCTATCACTCAGCTTCTCACTGTGAGCGATTGAGTCTGACATGAACTGAAGATTGTTGAATTTCTGTCGTGTCGTTTGTGCTTTCTCGCTGATTTAACGAGACGCGGCTCAGTTGGGGGAAAAAAAAAGTGATGTCACACATTTCCTGCACCAATCAGACTCCAGAATAACTTGCGATGACAGTGACGAGGCTGTTTGCTTATGTCGCCAGCATTGTTTGTCAAAGTGGGTCCAGCAGGCCCAGCTTTAACTCAGCTGGTTAGCGTAGCTTAGCATAAAGGCTGGAGAAAACAGCTAACGTGGCTTAATTAACATATTTGATTTTGTTTGTTTAATCGCTGTAAAACTCGAGTGTAAAACAGACAATTACTGGTTTTCGTGGTGGTTATGTGTCCACTTCTGTTTGTTGGTATATAAAAATGAGTTTTTTTATTATTAATACCTGAGTTATAATAGTACATTTCATCTCCCTGCCAAGGAAAGTGGACCTAGTACAAACTGGTCCATTTAACTTCTTTCCCCCGTGTTTCCTTTTTCTAAACCGCTCCCTCTTATTTGTTCCCCAACACACACCCTCACACTCCCACAAAATGTCCACAACACACACTGCCAACACTCCAGTAATTTTCCCTCTCGCTTTATTTCATTTCTGTCCTCCCACAATGTGCTTATCCTGTCTTTTTACTATGCCTAGCTGTGTCTCGTCTTGTCTCACTTGTTACTTGCTTCTCTAAGTAAAGGCTGGATATAAACTTGCATTAAAGTTGTTCATGCGCAGGACGGCTGCCTCGCGTGTCCTACGTCCGTTTGGTTTGGTTGGTGCACGTCCTCAAATCTTTTAACGCGACGTGAACACAAGATGCAAACTGCACTTGAATGTTAGGGTCAGCGCAGGGTCTGTGTGGGGATGCGACAGGGTCAGAGGTCAGTGAGCACGTCAGCAGCGACAACAATGGCGGAAAGATTTGAAGACAAGCTAAGAGACAACATCTGTACAATGTGTCTGGCAAAGATTAGTACCAAACCACAACTGCTGCTCTCCCTCTCTCTCCAAAAATAGTCACTCGTCTCCAAAAAACCAAGATGGCAACGGCCGTAGTGCCAAACTAGGCTTTTAAAAATGGTTGTCACGTTGGGTTTGCAATTACTTTTCCACTTTTACTTTCTGGCGTGCCCTCTAGTGGAATCCACCGGTAACGTCCACATGGACACGTGGTCAAAAAGCAGGCACGTCTCCAGACTTACTCCTTCTTACCTTGAGGAACGAGTGAAGCTCCTCTTCCTCCTCGAACACCTCCACATCCAGGAAGAGCTGCAGCCGATGGTCCACCGCCTCGTAGTCCTCAGACAGTAGGTCCAAATCATCTACAGACACATTGACAGTTGGTGAAAAAGTAAGTGGATAACTTGATTTATTTTAAGAGTTTCCTGGCGGCAATGTGAAGACGTACATACTTCTGGGTTTTCCTGAAACCTTAGCTACGCTTTGCTCCAGCGTCAGCCAACAGCTCTCACACAGGAAGGAATTTAAGAGCAATAATCCGCAAATGAACAGCAGCGGAGTCTATTTGAACACTGATTAATGGTTACAGCTACTCAAAAATGACAGGGCTCGGACCTGCGGAGAGGCCAAAACAAACCCACCGTCTTTCATCCGAGGAGAGAACGCAAACAGAGATCAGATTAAAAAAAGCCTTTGAACCGTCAGACAATGTGCTCTGCTGAGACGAAAGGTAACACACACACTCCACACACACACACACACACACACACACAGGTTGATTTGTCTTTAGAGACAAAGCACTTCTTCAGGCCTCTGCTCCTCAACAATGGGAGCACTGTAGCACCAAAAAGAAAAAGAAGCCACTGTACGTTCAGCGCCAGTGTTTTAGGATGAGTGCGAGTCGTCTCCAGTGTGAGACTGTGGTTTCAGAAGGGCAGATTACATGGTACTTTTTGGCGCTGCGACTGCAACATCACAAAAAAGATACTGAAAGCTGTTATTACGCCTCAGCCCTCCCTCTCTCTCTCTCTCTCTTCGACTTTCATTCCTCTCCCATCACTTCCAGTAATGATTCCAGTCTGTCTTGTTGCACATGTGGTTCATCTAAAAATGGCAGCCATATGTGGGAGAAATCGGATGCTGTCACAGAGATACAGAGCGAACGGGTTTCTGTGCCACGCGGTATCCAAACACTCCCCATCTCTGTTCACTTTCAATTAACACTCGAATTCATCTTCAGGAGAGGCAACGGAGCCGACGTAAACAGTTTACACCACATGCCACAGTTGATGTGTTTTACAATGGGCTGTAGAATTCACATCTAGTAATACGTTGCCATTTATATTTCCCTGCTGTTTGGGAATTCCTCCAACAAAACAGGCCTGCCAGCATCACAGTGTTATTCTGGATGTAAAAACTGCACGGCGGACAAGATTTGTCCCGTTATCAAGCACGTTAACTGTTTCAGATGTCACTTCTGGCTTCTACAGTACGAGGAACGGCTGCTTTACTTTCACATTTCCAGAATTGCACCTTTACTTACAGTTTGTTTCTTGTTTATATTGTTTGATTTTAATCTTATTGATATTTTGCTTTTTTGCTTATTCATTATTCCTATCCGTACTTATCTCTATGATGCAATCCCCTCTGCTTTAGTCGTTTTAGTTTTAGTCGTAACTTCAGCTGCACTGCTTTCAAGGGCTTCCAATAAAAATAGTGATATTTGGCACCGGTGCGTTGATTCCAAAGTGGAAGTAATACGATAAATTCCTGTGTCGATATTTATCTGCAGGGTTTATCAAGCTGTCGTTGTTCTCCTGTATTAACTAGCAGAACAGAACAATAGTAGCAAGAAAATATGTTTTTGAGGAATCCTGATTAGATTTTTCAAAATCTCCAATCAAGATAGAAGAAGATAAAAAAAACTCACCATTTGGGGTGGATCTTCCTGCAGGGTGCGTGTGGACGTCAGGTGGCGTGGCGCTCTCAGCGGTGTAGTGGTAGCTTCCAGCCAGATCCTCTTTACTCTGGCAGTCCGTGTTGTAAGAGATGCCGGAGGTATCGCCCTGACCGGCATCGGTGAAGAAGGAGCTTCCCTGGGCGGTGATGAAGGTGGGGTCCTCTGTGGTGGTGGTGGTGGTGGTGGCAGCTCGGAGGACGGGACTGCTGCTGATGCTGCCATCTGTGTGATCATCCTGAGACCAAAGGAGGAAATGATGAGATATACAGGAAAACAGAGAGAAGACGACAGAGTATTTTACTGTTACAGACCTTGATGTCGAGGTGATCCTCCTCACTGTCCGGCCTCGATGAGCCGCGGATGGGTGTGCTGCAGTACGGAGGCGACTGGGCAGCCAGCTGAACCACATGATCGCTGCCACACTCTGGACAAATATTACTGTTCCCTGAAAACAAAGGAAAAACAAACAAATACAGGAAGTTAATTCCAAATATCTACATATAGGTGAAGGTGAAAAACATCCCAATCAGTGACAAAGAACAGGAAGTGCTCCCCCTCATGGCCTTAACTGGTTACTGCACCAATAACAAGAGTGTGGTAACCTTTAATATATCTGTTATCCAAGCACGTACAGGGTTGGGTAGTAACAGATTACATGTAATCAGGATTTCTTAATCAGATTGCAAAGAGTAAGCGACTGTAATCAACCCTAATTAACTTTGAAGAAATGATTAATACCGTAACTGCTGCTCTTAGGACGTCAGCTTTGTTTGTTTTTGACACAAATGTCAAACATCTGCTGGTTACAGTTTCTTTCTTTTTTATATGTGAGGATTTGCTGCTTTTATTTGGTACTTTAAGGCACTAAAAGAAGAGTCTTTGGGTTTTAGACAGCGTGTTGGACAAAAGAAGCAATTTGGAGACGATGCTTCGGGCTCTGGAAAACTGTGGTGGGCATTTTTCTAGAGAGCCAGAGACCAGAATCGGATGAATCAGTGTCAGAAATGTCCGATTCTGCAGCGGTCACATTTACACAAATGCAGCCGGTGCCCCGTGGCGGGACCGCCAGCCCGAACAGAAAGAAAGAAACAAAATATCTTCTGTTCTGTTGTGTTTTCTAAAACCTTTCTGCTCTCCTCTGTTCTCTGCCTGTGTGTGTTTCAGTGTGGGCGTCTGCTCGGACAGAGCGAGCTCTCCTCGAAGTCGTCTTTGATTAAAACAGCAACATGAACTTACACTAAATAAACAGCATCCCACGTGTTGTTGGAATACGCGCAGAACACCTTTAATTTGTCCCAGCACTGTTGTTGTAAAGGGTCATTTGGTTTGACCAGCTGGAAATGCTGAACGAGCAGAATGTATTTTATTTGCACCGAGAACCTTTTGAGATGTTTAAAAAAGAAAAAATAAATATTTGTGGAACTCACATTTTTGTGGCTGTGTCCATTTTTTTTTTTTGTAGAATAAAGGTACAATGTTTTCAGTGTTTGATTCTGAAGACTTAACAGAGAGCAAAGTAACTTTAAAACAAAGTATAATCGTAACTGTTAAAACATTTTAAACCTAAAACTAAACTGTGGAAGGTGGAACTAAAAAAGATGCGAGAAGCGGAGGAGTTTTTAAAACCATGTCATCTCCGTCTCCTCAGGAGGGTTTAATGATTCTGACAGCCAAATGACCAGTGATGCCAGAATACGGACAGAAACATGCCTGCATTTTTTGTTTTGTTTTGTCTCTGCAGGGCACGTAGTTCTGTAACCCACAGGCAAACAAGCGACTAAGTTCAGACACGCGCAATTGACAAAAGGTATTTATTGCCAGTAATCTCTTTGGCGCAACGCGCTAAGCTCACTGACAAAAGGACCTCGTCTCCAAGAAATCCCTGAAACATCTGCGGAACAAAGCCCGAGCGCAGGCGGGTGCGTGCCGGAGCAGGTCTTAATGTCAGGTTTGGTCAAAATGCTGGGAGGTGGCTGCTGGAGCGAGAGGGTGCTTATCTGTCTGCTGCTGATTATAGAGGTGGGAACTCAGCGAAGTGGCCCGCTGGGCAATGAAACAAAAGGAGATAAACTCCTGGGATGATTCTCTGCAGAACATCTGATAGCAACACTTTGTTTTGAGAAAATATGCAGAAGAGCAACGGGAGCCTGTGAGCTTTGACGTCAGATGATGCACTTCTTCTTTTTTTTCTTGCGCATGAATGTGAAAACGTGGCAGGTGAAATGCGCGACCTCTCTTTTGTCTTGTCGCTAATTTTCACCAGCTGACGCCGACTCAACAAGAGAGAAAGTACTCTTTTAAGTGGAAAAATGTAAAAACATGTACGCTCGTGCTTCGTTTCCGAAATATGTAAGCCTGGGCGTGACTCACCCGAGTGCGTGCGTGACTCAGTTCGAGGGATGAATCAGAGTCGAGGCTGCGGTGGATTTGTGTGGGATCCTTTGACAGCCGCAGATGACAGATGAAGATATAAACTAAAGCCAAACACCACGTTGCTTGGGCAACTTTTCTCTTTTTTTTTCTTAACCTATGAGCCAGCAGTTTTTTTTTTATATTGTCAAAGGCAGATTTCATTATGTTTCAAGATGCCTTTTAACATCTGGTCAGTGAATGTTTAAAACCACTTTCTTGCATCACTGCGTCGCTCTGAACTTGAGGGTTTATGTTTCATAGGATGTGTTTTCTCAACATTAAAGCATGATCGCCACAATAAAAGAATCTGAAAATGAGACAAGCGCCGTTCTTTTTTTCATCCTTCTCACCTTTGCCGTCGTCATCGCCGCCCTCCGTCGGCTCCTCGTCACCCTGCTCCTCCGCGCCGTCTGGCAGCATCGCGGCCCCTCTCCTCCTCGCCGCCGCCTCCTCCTCCTCGCTGCTCTCCGCCTTGCGAGTGAACTCTGACCTGCAGCGGAGGCACTGCAGGCGAATGCAGCTGGGGCGGAGCTCGGAGTCGCGACGCTGGTTTTCCTCCGCCACGTGGGAAAGCACGTCAGTCAGGGCCTGGTCAGCGAGAACACATGTTTGTTGACACTGCTCGGGAATTTGGCCGTTCGCTGACACCGCACCTTATTAAATTCCTCTTTATCTTACTCTAGTTGTTACTTGTTCCCCCTTTTGAGCTCTGGAAACAAAGAAATCTTCATTATAAATCTGTTTTAAAGTCGTTTACTTTCACTTATGAGCCAAATTATGACCGATACATGTGAGCAACCAGATCATCTTCTGCAGAAAAGACAAGCCGATCGGCTGAGAAGAGTCGACTGTTTCAGCTGTCAACATATCTTGTGATATTCAAGCTTCATGTCTTGATCGTGAAAAAGACACAGACGTAGAGTTTCTTTGCAGCTGCAGACGAGGAACTACAGTAGCGGCTTCGAGCTTCTCAAGATGGCACCGCGGGACGTAATATTTAAGTGTTCCTGTAAACAACAGAGCGATCCGTCTTCAAGGTGTTGGTTGGGGTTTATACTTGTTCCTTCTGCTACGTGTCTGTTTATAAAGTATGATTTATAAGTCCCTGGCTGCTCCCCACCGCACAAATCTTAAAAAAAACTAAATCACATACTGGAATTGGTATTTACTTTCTGTGTTAAAATTACAGCTGGCACCGAGCGGCCGTTGCACAATGTGAGAAGACCAAAGTCATAAACAAGGTAGTAAACATGGTACACAGTGTGCTGCTGGATGTTGCGTCACAGTCGACAAAACACAAAAGGTAAGAGCGCGGGGCAGCTGGTGAGCGTGACCTGACTCGCACAGGGCGGCCAAGAAGGCAACGAGTGGGCGTTCTCATTTACATGCCTTGCTTCATATTCATGCGATGACAATCTGTTGGGGTTTTTGTGTGGAATCTTAAAAAATACTTCCCGGAAAACACGTTTCAAGAGTGCGTGCGTGTGCGTGTGTGTGCGTGTGTGATTAACCTGCAGTGCCTGCTGTGGGTCTTCATCCAGCAGGACGTAGCACTTCCTCCGTTTCTCCCTGTTGATGTAGTCGAACTGAAGCTCCGCAGCTGGAAGCATCTCTTCTGTCTCCTGAGAGGAAAAAAAAAAAAAAGAAAAGTTAAACCGACGACTCACAGGAACATTTTTGTTTTGATTATGACTTCACGCTGTCAGGGAGAAGCGATACGCTTGAAGTAAACGCCACAATATTAAGGCAGGGAACTTTGTTTTTTTGAGTCTGACGTCTTGTAAAATAAAAACAAAAATAAAACGCTGCGTCCGCGCAACCGAAAGAGCGAGAGCTCGGAGATGTTTCCCATTGCTGATGAAAGAGCTGCGGAATTATCCCGATGGCTTCCAGGTGTGTTTCGGGAGGTCACGACACGCACACACGCAGATACACACCACACAGATCATGTCGTTGATCCAAATCGTGGCATCTGGAAAAAAGTGCGTGTCAGTATCATCTGGATCCGCAGATATTGGTGCAGCTGTCTCTATTTTCATTATACACGACCTCAGAAGTGGCAAACAGGTCAACTTCTGCTCCACTTCCTTTGTTACTTTGTGTTGTTTACAAGGTTCATGACTAGAAGCGAGGTCAGCTCAATTGTGAATCGCAAAGCAGGCGTTGTAAATGAATCAACTGCGCCCCGTGACACCCGTTTTGTTCCCACCCTCTCCTCTCTCACCCCTCGGGTCCAGGCGGCCTCCGTGGTCTCCACCCGAGCCAGGCTGCCGAGCTCCAGGCGGCACCTCTCCCGTCCGCGCTGCGTGTCCACCTCCAGCACCAGGTGCTGTGTGATGCGCAGGAACACCTCCCTCCTGCTGCTCCTCCCCCCCGGACCCTCTCCATCTTCTTCTTTGTCGGATAAGACGCCCACGAGTAGGAGGTGACACAGGTCGACTGACGAGAGAGGAGAGGAAATCAGGGGGGAAAATTCCCGAGTAATAATGATCAGATTTGATTCCACTACTTTCCGGTGACCCTACCTCCCAGATCCTCCTCCTCTTCCTCCTCCTTGGTGTCCACACTCCCCCCTCGAGCCGACCTTTGGGACTCCGGACTCGGCTGAGGCGAGCCCAGCGCCGGTCCGTCCACCACGCTGCACTCCAGAGTGGACTCTGTGTGCTGAGGGCTGTGAGCGGTCCACTGCAGGGTGGACTCTGTTTCCAGGTCTGCCTCCACGTTTGACGTCTCCGACTTGGGCTCGGGCGAGAGCAGCAGCGGGGGAAGGACCTCCGGGACACAATGCCCGGGGCTGGTGGATGCACGTGTGGTGGTGTTGAGGCCGTTGGGGAGGGGTTGAGGGTGAGCAGGAGGTTGGTTTGTGTTGTTGGTAGAGGAGGAATCGCCGTCTAGATGATGTTGGTACCTCAGCCAGTCCTCACCCAGCTGATCCCTGAAGCTGGACATGCGCTCGATCTCCTGCTGGTGGGGGAGAACGATGCCTAGAGGAGAAATGACACATTATTTAACAGCTTAATTAGCTTTAATCACCAGTGTTGCAAGCAAATAGTAGGTAAAACTGCAAAACATAGTGGATTCAGACCCACCTTGAGCTGAGGAACGCAGCCTTGGCTCGTAATCTGTATCACTCGGCTCGGATATGCTGGCCCTCCGCACCCTCACCTTACTCTGAAATAGAAAAAAACAAACAGTTTATCAGTATTTACCAGTCCAGATGGATCCGTAACAAATAATGACTTAATCCAACACTTCTCACTCTGGACTTCTTCTTCCGTAGGTGCGACACTCCCACTTCGGCCACCGACATGCTGTCGCTGAGCTCCCCCGCGCCGCTCGACACTTCCTGGTTACTGCGTTCTGGCTGCACTGCAGCCGGCGGTGCGGTCTGCACCTGGGCGATGAGCTTGCCCGCTTTGGGCAGAACCTGCAGAACATTTCGGTCTGATTTTAGACTCTTAATACATGCATGTCTGACTTCTTGACCTGGTATGTACCCTCCTGACCACTGACCATGAACGGAGCCCAGCTGGTTAATCCCAGGTCATACCCTCTGACACAGGGTGGTCAGGCTTTTGTCATTAGAGCCCCCAACACCATGAAATCCTCTGCCCACTGATCTCCTACTTGAATCTCGTCTTAAAGCCTTAAATACATTTATTCACCCAGAAATATCTGCTTCTATCTCAGGTGCAGCAGCCAAAATACCATCAGTTTGCTGCAGAGGGACGATCGTACTTCGAAACTTACGGATAGCTCGGATGAGGACAGCGGGGTTCCATCGAGTTTGAGCTGGAAAGAAACAAAAAAAGGAACATTTTCAGCTCAGTATGACAGAACATCACGAGCCAGCGGGCGGCAGTCATGTAGAAACACCATGACTTCACAGGATGCGGTCGGCAAGAAGCTGTTTCTGAGCTGTTCTGTTTGTGTGGAATGGGGTTTTTTTTTGCTTCCAGATAAATCAAGACGTCTGCAGCTGCACTATAAATATGTCCATGCAGAACAAACACATTATCTTCTCAGCGGTTCTGTATTCTACATGTTTAAAAAGCAATATAGATGTCTCGCTGTAATTACGACTCACTCGCAGGTTCGCAGCCTTCGGGGACAGGTGTCGGACGGTGCAGTTGCGGTGAGTCTTCTGGAAGAACAGCGGGTTGCCCTCCAGGTTCAGCTGGAAGAAGATGATTTACATTTTACAGTCCGCTGGTGTCACGCGCGCCTACATTAAAATAAACACGTCGGGCTAAATGATATACTGGAGCCCTTTGAAGGGGTTCTGACGTGTTTGCTTACTGTGTTGAGGCAGTGCAGCAGCGAGAGAGGAGCCAGCTGGGAGTGCTCCAGCAGGAGGTTGTAGGCCAGGTCTAAGTGCTGGAGCGAAGACAACTGCTCAACACCTGCGGACGCAGAAGAAGACTCTCACTCTTGATGTTAAGAACAAGGAGAGTAAAAAGAAACCTGCAGCTCAGATATTTAAACAGATTCTCATGCTACGCTCCCTTCCCATGCAAACAGACATAATAAACAGGCAGGTGTGAGGTTATCTGAAGCTTCACTGTGCGACGAGAAACAAAATCCAAGACGAGCAGAATTGCTTCCAAAACAGTGGCAGAGAGAGACTGCTCGCTCAGAATTGATTTTGAGTTTGAGAAGGTTGACAAAAGGTCAGCGAACAGTTTTAACAATGTACTCTTTAATTGAAAACTCCCCAGTTAAGTAAAGCTTTTACAAAAAGCCTCATCCCATAAATTCCTGTTAACTCCCGTGGAAAGTTTCCACCTGAGATTCTGGATCAGCTTCCTTTTCTTTTGTTCCTCCACTGACTCACTCTCCTCTCTCAGCTCTGTGGATGTTTAGGCTGCCGACTCGATCTGATCCGATTGTGTTTAAAAAGAACAAGATAAGGAACTTTGTGTCAGTCTTCGTTACCGTTGATAGTCTCCAGTTCATTATTCCTGAGGTTCAGCGTGAGCAGCTTGGCTCGGGCGCTCAGGCCCAGCGTTGGCGCCCTCTGCAGGCAGTTGTAGCCCAGGTTCAAGTGCTCCAGGTCGCTCAAGGGCTGAAGGTGTTGAGACACAAGCAGAACAAGTGGTCACAAGCAAATAAAGACACTATACTTTATTTAAATAAAGGGAAAATATAATGAAATAAACAGGAACCTTCAGGAATTCAGCACACTCCTGAATCTTGTTATGGCTTAAATCTAAAGACTTCAGGACGTTTAGTAAACTCTACGAAAAGAGAGAAGAGAAGATTGAGTTCGCGTGACGATAACATCAGTTAAAAAAAAATCGCATCTGCATGTGTGTGTTTGTCTCACTAGCGACTGGTCAAGGCAGACGATGGAGTTGTAGCTGAAGTTCAGAGTGTGCAGCTCCAGCCAAGGCAGCGCAGAGCTCAGGTCACCTCCACACAGAGAGAGCAGCTCCTACACAAACACACACACACACACACATATATAAATATCACTGAAGCCATCCTGACACTTCCTGACAAACGCGCTGCAGACGGAGATTACCTCCAGGGAGCTGAGGCTCTTCGAACATGCGAAGACCTCCAGCTGAGAGTAAACCCCTCGCAGCCCCTCCAGACAGTGTGGAGGGATTCGCTTCAGCTGGTGAAGAGGAGACGAAAAGATGCTGGTTAAGTGTCGGAAAAGAACCGACATGTGGCGTAAGGTTTTGATCATATTGGCGTTGTTGCTAAATAAATAATGACTGGATGTAGTCAGTGTTTATTCTCTACCTCCAAACACTTCAACGACTTGAACGGGAAGATTTTCACCACAGACTGAAGTCTCGTCCCTGGAGGGTTGATGAGCTGCGTTAAAAAAAAGACCCATGTAACAAATTATTAAAAAGATTCTCCAGAAGTAAATAACACACCTGACATTTTCAGGGGTCCGCGCTCACCTTGAGGGAGATGGTCTTCTGCAGGACGTCAAACAGGAACTGCAGCTGCAGCAGCGACGCGGTGTCGGCAGGGTGGGACGGCAGCGCCAGGAACCCGTGCTGCTGGCTCCTGGACAGCAGGTACTGCTCGAACAGCCGGGTGAGCTGCTGCAAGCCGGCCGCCGGCAACGTCAGCGTGCTGCTGCCGTCCAGCACCAGGTCGCCTGGAGAGCGGGAGAGACAAAACACTTAGATCGCTCCACAGTGACACAGGATTACTGTGGAGGAGACGTAGAAGTTTAAAGGGGCACTACGTGGACAAACAAGCTGTTCTCAGGTCCCATAACACTGTTAGAAGCTGGACAGGTGGCAGGGTCCGCCACATGTAAACAAATGTGTTGTCCTTTAAGCCTTTCTTTTCTTCCCAACAACTACATAGTGCACCTTTAGGGACAGGTACCTGACATTTGTATGACAAATAAAACCATGTATGTTTTTTTTTTTTTTTTAGGCAAATCCAAGAAGGACCAAACACAGAAATTCAAAGTGAAGACTATTTCCTCCCTGCTGTTGTTTTGGTTGACTTTCACGGGTTTAAATGCAGTCAGACACACTTATTATGACCCTTTTTGTGACTTTAACTGACTTGGCATTAACCACACCTGGAGGACAGTGAGTGTCCGTGTGTTACACCTGCACATACCGTCATTTCGGAGGAGTTTGGCCAGACTCTGCACCAGCGAGGACTGGCCATCGGGAGATACAGCCATCCTGAAACAAGTCAAACAAACGTGTCAGCACGATAATAAAGTTACAAAAAATCCCGCCAGTAAGAAGCTGGTATATAACCGAAGAACAGCATTTAATCGTGTTGCTGAAATTCATGTCATCTGTCAACAATGACCGCTCAAAACAGTTGCTAACGTTAGCCGTGCTAACGCAAACTAGCTTCCCAACTTCCTGGTAGCTAAGCTAATAAAAATACAACGACCTACCTGCGCAGTGACAGCTACAAAATGGAGGGCAAACATAAAGTTCCACTTTCAGAGGTGAGAACTAAAGCACTTTCACATCCCTACGTGGTCGTAAACGCCGTTTCAGTTGCTATTTGTTGGTTTCATAGCGCAGGACAGTGATGTTGACATTTCGCTTCGTCACATGACCAAGTGGCTGATGTCTCTACGGCGGCCTCGATGGACCAAAAAGGGTAAAAGTCCAAATAAGTCATAATTTCTTACTTTTCTGTATAAAAAGGAGGATATTACTAATTCTTTTGCATCTTTAATAATAAGAAGTTAATTATTGTCTGCTTTAAAAACACACAGAACATAAATTAGCCGACGTAATGTAAGAAAATAGTATTCTTTTAGTGCCTTATTCAGAAAAACTTCTTGAAAAATGCTCTCTCATATTAAAAAAATAGTATTTTTATGATATTTACATGAATCTTAAAATCACACCAACTATGAACACTTGGAGTAGTGACTGCAAGGTGACCACAGGGTGGCGCACTCTAGCAAGGATCCCAAACTTCCACAACACCAATGACAACATGAGTGCAGATGAAAATGTCAAATTGACAGAAAGACACTGAATCCATCCCCGCCTGTCACGCTACAGAGTGGAGCTGCTGCACCGTGCGTGATGATGCTCAACGTGACCGATTCTGTTCTCTTCTGCAGCTTGAAGCCAGAAACAGCATTTTTAAATCCTAACTGTGAGGGGCCAGAACGAGACCTTTTGTGCTTCCCAGGCTTTAAGACCCGAGCAGCAAGGCACTGGCTTTGGTGGTGGCTGAGGTTTTTAATAAATGCCAGCTGTCAAATTAACCAACCTGAGTCTCGCACCACATCTGCCTGCTGGCAGATGCTGGGCAAGCCATATCCGAGTCATGGCACCAATAAAAACAGAGCTGGCTGTCCAAGGAGAGCGAGGAGTGCTATTTATGCTTACTTTATATGGCTGCAGAAAAGCACACTGATTTTTTTTAAAACCAGGCCTCATATCAGGATGCTGTTACAGACCCTGTGGGTGCAGAGTGTTCACTCAACGCACCGGGGCCGAGCTGTTTTCAGCGGGTCTTTGTTGCGTTTCATTGGGGAACACGTAATGCCGTGGCTCCATAACAGATACTCCGCAGAGATTTGCATGACCAAATAAAGCAAGAACTTTCCTAATTTGCACATGCATCACCTGTTGCTAGGCAGCAAACAAACACACTCACACTTGGGGCACACACAGAAAACACTCATGCACACACACACACACATAAGCATTTTTTCCCCTTTTGGGACTCCAACATTTCCATGTAAGGATTTATGTTCTGTAATTCGGTAAACATTTCCACTCAGTGAGATGTCGCACCGGTCGGTGGGGAGAGAGCAGGTTTGTGACACGTGTTAATGCATTTAAAACACAATTCACACATGATCCAGCTGTTTAGGCCCGCTTGTCAAATGATAAATGACCTTTCCCAATCCGCCTGCATCATTGCATTCCACTTATCTGATCAGTAGTCCGAGCAAAAGGAGCCTTAATTAAGTACACTCCAAGCCAAACACTAAACAGTGCACTCATTCATTAACAAAGTCTGAAAAATGAACACGAGGACGACTCCGGGGGTCTTTCAGCTGATAAGAACCCAACAACGGTGATACTGCCTTCCTTTGTCTGCTTGAGGAACACGCACGTTGGATCTAGATGTTATAAAAGTGTATTTTAAGGACATTTCAGTCTTTGCAACGCTCCCATTTTTTCAAAATAGGCTGCAGCTGTCCTCCAGACGGCCCGCTGTGAGGCCGAGCAGCTCGAAATTAGGCTGCTCGAAGTGCACCGCTGCAAACGTTAATTGCCCAGTTAGCGGTTTATGTCACCGTTGGATCGATTAAAAATATTCTGGCCCGTTCGCCGGGGTTGTTTTGGGCCGAGGCAGAAAGCGCTGAGTGGTATTTATTAATGTTTCCAGTCAGATATTTCTGGCTGTTAATTGGTTAATAGTCAGACATTTAGTGTTTAGCAAATGTCTCAGTTAAGAAAAGTAGAAACAAAAAAATGCTAATTAGCATCAGCTTGTGTTTTTATCACGTCACATACACATTTGTGTTGCACGTGAGCTGCCATAAAACATGTTGTCTTAACAACCCCGGCAGCATTTAGCGGGTTTATTACCCGCTGTAGCTGTAAACCGATCTGAGGACGTTTTAGTGCGTTCATCAATCTATTTATTAACGACTGTAAGTCATTAAGAAGCGTCCATAACTGCTGTATAAATAGATAATGAATGCTTGACAGTGTAAGTAGTGATCATATATAAAGATGACGTGTCTTTAAAAAAAGTCAGGTGATGTTTCGTCGTCCGCCAAACATTTCCGGAGCTTTACAGCAAGACAGCGTTCTCCTAAACTATCGAAGTAGCTGGAGACTTTAAAATACAACCACAAAAAACACATAAAGAGGTTCCGTACAGCTCAGCTGGTGTAATCTACGTCTCCGCGAGCCCTGAGATCCCAAATTGAATTGAAAAGACGTGATTTGCACCCTCGATGCGAGCGCTAACTCTTTTAGCCGAGCTGCTGATGCGAAGTTATCTTCTTGAAAATATCGTTTTGAAGCTTGTTGAGACCTGGATGACGGCGGACGAGCTGTAACGAGCCAATCATAAAACAAGTCCCCATCTACTTCAGGTGTTTAGGAGAATGCCGCAACACTATGAAGCTCCAGGAATGTTTCGTCGACTAAGAAGACTTTCCATCAGGACGGGAGTGAGTTGATAATGACTGAATTTTCATTTTTGGTTGAACTTATCCTTTAACGTGTCTCAAATACACTTATTTTCCGTAAACAGCTCAGTTTTAGCGTGCCGCTGTACAAATAATGGATGAAATAAAGTGTTTTTCGATGATTTAAAGGTTTTTTTTGAGGACTCACTGTACCGTAATTAAGAAGATGACCTCTCGCACACAAACCTCTCTCTGTGCTTCATGTGCTGCACGCGTCCTCGGCCCATCAGTGATCCCATACCTTCCTCTGTCAATGTGAAGTTTATCCAGAGTTTGTGTTTGCTCTCCAGCTCCGCGGGGAGGAATTTAAGTTACTGACCTTGGTGGGGATTACTTTGCACACATGGCCAGATACTGCGGCCTGTTAGGCCTATTAGCCGGCGGCCATCATCCCGCTGCTTTTCCATCCACGGTTTCATAAAATGACATATGAGGTTCTGTGTGCAAACAGCCCTCTGGGCATCCCCCTGACTCACACCCCCTGGAGTACAGCACCGCTTCAAATGTGCCCTTTCTCCCTCCTTCACGCCCCCACGGCGCGCGAGGATGCCTAAACGTGAATGGAGCCAAATAGTATTAAATCAGGGGGCACCCACAAAACAAAATAATCTGCATTTATATCTGCGGAGTAAGGTTACACATGCCACCTTCTATTTCTGGGCGCCTGGATAAACAGCGATTAGTCCACCGCGCTGGACAGGGTTAATAGGAGCTTGTTCCGTAGGTCGAGCACGACACCTCAAGGCTTGGCCTCACCGATCGATAGGAAACATCAGCGTATACGTGCACAGTAGCATTACTGTACACAGGCATGTACGCCGGTAGCAGCTGGCGAGTTTTTAATTGAGTGTCAATGGACATGTCTGCCTCGACGGGGGAGGTCTTTCCATGTAAGGAATGCTCGGCACATAGTCCTTTTGTTTGTTTGTTTGTTTACTTATGCATTCTGGGAGTTTTTGGGTGCAGAATGTGCTGATTGAAACAAACACGCCACAGTATGTATATTAATGCAGGCCAGGGAGGGATAGTTTGCTTCTTGTTTTTGATGCTGGAGTTCGGGTTTCACTCCTGCGTCTGTTTTGATAATCGGAGAAACTATTTCAGGAAGTTTTATTCAGCTTGATATCACCACAAAGAGGTCAGAGGTCGGCTAGAGAGCACGACGCCTACAGGGGAATTAAAACGGTGACGATGGTGATGCTTTAATTTACCCGTATTAATAATGAAAACCATCTCTTACAATGTGCTTTACACATTGGTAAATTGGTTGGTGGTCTTCAGGTAATGCAGATATTCCATTAGAATCACTTTGAATATTATAATCCAAGGGAAAAAAAAGGTGTTTTAAAGATCATCTGGTGCATTAATCGATGCAAGAAACATAAAACAATCCTATAACTTTTCCCAAACAACAAAAAAACCTAGCAAACACGTGAACAAAGTAGTATAAAGCTTTTTGTGGCCTCAGAGGAAGCAGCATGTAATCTGATAAATTGGAGTCATTCAATGGCTCAACAGAGTTGCATTGTGGGTAATGTAGGCACTTTGCTGTTGAACTCATTAAGGAAAGAATATAGCGGTCAAGATGTTTAAACTGGCCATGTGTCAGATTAATGCAGGGCAGCATATCACCAATTTACCTGCTAACTGCTGCTTACTGTAGCTGTGTGCGCCTATTAATGTCAACTGCTAGCTGCTGCTAACTGTAACCACTGTAGGCTAGTTAGCTCGATTGGCTGTGCATCTAGTGGTCCAAATGTCGCTAAGTCAAACCTTTAATTTCTTCAAGAACTGAAGATAAATTTCAAGTACAATTCTTACAATAGCTAACAGCTGCTAACTGTAGCCACTGTGGGGTACTTAGCTCGATTAGCCGTGCATCTGGTGGTCCAGACGACATGAAGTCACAACTGTCATTTCTTTACATTCTGTCAGTACATTTAAACAACAATTCTTACAACCACAAGCTGCTGCTAACTGCCACCGTAGGCTAGTTAGCTCGATTAGCCGTGCATCTAGTGGTCCAGACGACATGAAGCCACAACTGTCATTTCTTCACATTCTGTCAATACATTTAAACTACAATTCTTACAATAGCTAACAGCTGCTAACTGTAGCCACCGTAGGCTAGTTAGTTAGCTCAATTAGCCGTGCATCTAGTTGTCAGATGTCAGTAAGTCAAAACTGTAATTTCTTCTCGTACCGTTGATAAATTTCAAGTAAAAATTCTTACAATAGCTAACAGCTGCTAACTGTAGCCATCGTAAGCTAGTTAGCTAGATTAGCCGTGCATCTAGTGGTCCAGACGTCATGCAGTCAAAACTTAAAATTTCTTACATATTGCACCTTTAACTTGTAATATTAGTGCAGATGACTTTTAAAGCAGGATATAATTAAGATATTTCAAAGAATTCTTATCATATTTCGAGATTTCATTAAAAACATGTTGGTCTTTAAATGTATTCTAATTACAAGCAGCTACAGAAAGTGAAAGTCTGACTATAAGAGCTTGTGTTTTCATCCAATCAGACAGCTGCATGCTCAGGACTTCAATTTCATTCAGTTTAACTAGTTCACTTCAACTTCACGGAGCATTTGTCCTCATTCTGAGGCATTTTAGCCAATTTGGGGATTCAAAAATTAAAAAATAAAGTAGCACAAATTATCTTGACTAACGTCTTCTGTGTGATTCCCTTTACATCTAAAATCTGACATCTGAACTGAATCCTGTATCTTTCCATGTGTGGCCCCAAGAGCAAACCTGGGAATTTGTAGGACCCAGCAGCCCTCCCAGCCCCCGGCTTCACCTGTTCGCATGCACATTTCTTCCCCTTTTTTTCACTTGGGATTGCCTTCCATCGCCCCATGATAATGACCAAAAACCTCATGCCTATAACAATGCTGTCGTACGCCGGCTGCAGCTTGCTGATCCTCTCCGCGTCCCTCGCCGGTGCCTCCCTGGCCGAGATGGTGTTCCGCTGCCCGGGCTGCACCGCGGAGCGCCAGGCGCTGTGCCCAAAGCTCACCGAGACTTGCGCGGAGATAGTGCGCGAACCGGGCTGCGGGTGCTGCCCCGTGTGCGCCCGGCAAGAGGGCGAGATGTGCGGCGTGTACACCCCGAGGTGCTCCACCGGTCTGCGATGCTACCCGACGCCCGACTCGGAGCTTCCCCTGGAGCAACTGGTGCAGGGCCAGGGCCAGTGCCGGCGCAAAGTGGACACCGAGACGACCACTTACAGCCAGGAGCACCGGGAGCAAACCAGCGGTCAGTCAGTTTACTGGAAATCTGGTTTTTCTTCTATCAATTTTTAATGACACTGTCTAGACTGCAGCAGGAGGGATAGTGGAGAAAATCTTGCATTGTCATGAAGGGCTGAGCACAAATCTGTGACTCAACGGTGAAGTTCTGGTGACCATTTTGCACTTTAGTGGAAGATTTTCCTCAGATATATTTTTATGATGTTACACATAATTTATCTTTGTTGCCTGCAGTGCATCAATCTTAGAGCCTCTTTAACGCATTTCACCCACCTGAGTGACATAATCTGCAGGTTTGTACACCCAGATCTATTATGGTGCATTAGGTGTGCAGTATCTTAAAGGAAAAGTTCGCCCGAAAATGAAAATTCAGGTGTCATCTGCTCGCCCGCACGCCGATGGAAAAGTCAGGTGAAGTTTCCTCGTCCGCAAAACGTGTTGAGAGCCTTAAAGCAAAAACGCAGCGCTGCAGGATGCTTTTAAACAATTAAAGCAGATGGGGACTTGTTTTAAAATTTAAAGAAAACAGTGGAATAAAAACATAAAATGGCTCTGCACAGCTCGTATAGGTCCGCAGAAGCCTCGGGAACCCACTTTGACTTGAATAGACGTTCAAATCTTCGCTTTTGCATTAGCGCACACCGCACGTCAAGGGTGTAAATAAAGTCTCTCCAGATCTTGATCACGGGGCTTCCGGAGACTTGGTCGAGCTGTATTGAGACATTTTATGCTTTCTATTTCTGAAAAAACGTAATTTCGCTCGAGAAATGTCGTGCGGGTAACGAAACTTCCCGTGACTTCCCGTTGTCACGAGGCCGACTCGATAACTATACATTTTTACGTTTCGGCCGAACCTCTCCTTCGAGCTTCGGCGGCGGTTGTTGACCAATTTTATGCTTTTCATGCACTCCTGTCAGTGTCTGTGTTGCATAGACCTGTTTAAAAGTGTTGTGAATCATCCTGGTGTGCATGGGGAGAGAGAAACAAAAGGAACAGTCACTCTGCCCAAGTTAACCTCAGCTATGCTCCAAACAGCTGGGCCTCCGAAGAGAGAGAGAGAGAGAGAAAAAAGAAAAGAAAGAAGAGAGGGCGAGCGAGATCTGCCTTTAAAACACTGCGACGTCGAGAGAACAAGGTAGTGCAAAATTCCCAGAAGTTTGTACTCTCTGGGTTGGGATGGACACAGAAAACATCGTAGTATTGATGTTGACATTTCCACAGGGGAGTGGAGAGAGGAGGAACAGAGGGAGAGGGAGAGACAGCAGCGGGGAATGCTGCATTGATTGAAAAACCTGGACTTTAGGCTTTGACCAGAGGTAACTATGAACGGCTGTTGACAGTGACTACGTTAACCGGGTTGTCGACCCTGCAGGAGGAATCGCAAAGAAGCTCCCGGAGGCTCGCGCGAAAGGTCAAAAGCGGCTGATTTTGCTGCCGCGGCTGTGATTCCTACTCGTTTCCAAATCCGCGCTCCGTCAAAGCTTACGTCCAGGACGGCGTGTTTGTTCTGGACTCTCGAGCGCGACGAGAACAAGGTCGAAGGCGCTTCACGAGCCATTTGTGATCCAGTAATCAGCCATCTTAGCGACCCGAAGGCGCGCTTTGTGTAGTTTCGGGGGTCGAAGTCGTAATCAGAAGAGAAAGATCTTCGCTGACAAACAAACTCCTTCGCTTTCATTCCTGAAGAACCCAACTGAACTTAAAAAGGCCACAGCGACATCCTGTGTTTATATTTGGCGGACCCCGACACCTTTACCAGCTTCAAACACATGCACACGCGAATACTCCAAAAGCGCGCAGTGCCCCTTTAACTCCACATTTATGTAACCTTACGCGGCTTCAAACCGTCACACTCAAGGCAGGATTACAGAGTTACATAAGAGCAAAACAAGAGAACAAAATACATGCTGGCATCATGTAAAGGCTTGTTTGCGAGGAGGCAATTTATTAGATGTCACGGATGTTCTTTTCCCCTCAGGTGTGGGGTCAAGTCAGACTTACGAAAAAAACACAAAAAATAAATCAGAAATATGCTTAGAAATTGGCTCTGAAATCCAATTTTTGGAGCCGGGAGAGTGATTTCTGACAAAGAACCGAGGTGGAGAGTGTCGCAGCCTTCTCAAGGTCAGAAGATGACAGGAAAGAACAGAGTCTCCTCGTCTTGAGTTTAAATGCAGATGTGCTCTCTCACTGCTGCTCCATCAAGGGAGACATATTATGCTCATTTTCAGAGTTCATAATTTCATTTTTGGCATACTAGAATAAAAAACACATCTGTTTTCTCATACGCAGCGCCGTATTCCCGCTCCTGTCTCTTTAAGAACACCCGGCCTGCTCTGATTGGTCCGCTCACACACGCCTGAGCCAGCACCGCTAACAACAACTGCGCAAAATCGATTCTTACATGCTAAAGTTATGTGGAACGTGTGACTTTGTGATGTGGCGTGATGTCACAAAGTCACGTAATTAAAGACGAGGCGTTTCAGGAGCCGTGTTTTCTGTGGGAGAAAGGAGCTTCTTTGACCTTTTTTAACTTTCAAGATACTCCACACGCACAACGCTGAAGGAAAGGAACAAAAAATGGAAAAAGTATGATGGGTCTCCTTTTAATAATGTCACTGTCGGCGTCACAGACGGTTACCGTCAGTCTCCTGCTTTCCTGCTCTGAGACGACGCAGACTTGATTTCCTGTCGTGAATTCTTCTCAGATACACGGCAAAAAAAAGAAGGAAGTAATGAAATCCCTGATAGAGATCAGCTCCCTGCACTCTGCTGGAAGAGCGAACTTTCAAAAAACGTCCTGGCTCCGATCTCCCTTTTGTTCCAGGAATTAATCTGTAAATTATAGAAGAAGAAGAAAAAAAAAAGCCTGATTATAATAGAATAAATCAGCGGTTTGAGTGAAGTCGAGCGGCGATCCTTGAGCTGATTCGACACCCTGGGCAAAGAATCAAAGGATGAAATATTGCAGCTGCTTCATTTGGATGTTTATCAGCCGCAGCATCCTGTTTTTCTTGCTTATTTTATTCAAATTAAATGGCACGGATGCAAATAACACATCCTGAACCTCATCACTGGATTATGTTTCGAATCACTATAATTGAGTTTGATGTGATCGCGAGGCCGGTCTGAAGCGGGAGAGCTGGAGCTCCCTATCAGTTGAACATGTCACCCTCTCACAGAAAGGCTCCATCTTCTGTGAGGCTTTCACGGCATTTTACTGTATTTGAAGTATTGATCTGAAGGTGTTATCCACCCTCTGAATTCCTGAATCGGCACTACAAACAGCTGAGAGCAAAGAGGTCGAAGGTCAGAGCCGATACTCCCTCAGCTCTCGAGTGATAAGAGAGAAGACGGAGGAGGGAAATGTTACGACGGAGGACAAACACTACTGAAACAAATGCCTGCAGTGATGCTGAGCAGCGCACCAATATTGTTTTTTTTGTTTGTTTTTAATGAAAGCGATCGGATAAAATGTACTGGTACTGACTGTTCTGGCTTATTTCCTCTCTGGCTCGGTCCACAGGCGATTCTTGTTCACTGTTTTAGATTATCGGATTCCTTAATTACGGCGCATTGGTAATTCAATAAGTGAGGAACAAATGCTGCTTCGTGAATGTCCTGATGTCTTGTGTGGCTCAGGGGGGGAAGTCAGATGTCTTGTTTTGTCCAACCAACAGTCTAAAAATCAGAGGTATTGATATTTTGACAATCGGTTAATCAGTTAAGTGAATTCTTTACGTGAGAAAAGTACAAATTCTCTGATTCCAGCTTCTTAAATGTGAATATTTCCTGCTTTCTTTTCCTCCTCTATGGAAGTAAACTGAATATATTTGGGTTGTGGACAAAATGTTGGGCTTTGGGAAACAATTTTCACTATTTTCACCAAATAATTGACAGATTAATCGATCTGCACATTTATATCTATACTCCATATTTGGGGGCGATGTGATTATTATTATGTTATGGTGTAAAAACTTCTAATATCAATATATCTGCTGATATTCCCAATCATTTTTTTTGCAGCAGCAGTCAATCAATGTGGTTATCAAACACTTGTGGCAACATATATAACGGAGGCAGGATATTTTACACTTTAATGTTAAACTTTATAGTCTAAAATGACAATTCAGGGCACTGAAACGGTAAATTAACTGTGAATTTAATCATTATGAATTAATCCAAGCATCTTTTTCAGCATTAGAATCTTTAAAAGTTGCATATTGGACAACATTACCTACTAATTCACTTTATTTGGAGTTGCAGATGGAGATGTCGCTGATGGCCTGTGGTGATTCTGTGGTGCCTTGCTTAAAAACCTGTGGCAGCCAAGCATCTTAATTAAAAACACAACAAAAATAAGAAAATTCAATCTTCGAAATTGAAAGAGAACAAAACCAAAATCCTCCTCCGCTCTGATTTTCCGTCTTGAGCATATCTGATCTGTGTGTGCTGCCCGAGTGATTGCCTGCATGTGTTACACTGCAGGCGACGCTGAGGATCTGATGCCACTCGAAGTAAAGTTCTGACTCACTTCTGTGCCAGAGGTAGCTCAAAAAAATGTGCATTCGTTAAAGGAAATGAATGGACGATATTTATAAGCCCATCAGGCTAATTAAATGTTGGTTCCCTGTGTGCCCATTTGCGGGCTGTAATGGCAACTTATTATCTCCAAGCTCTCATGGAATATATTTGACTATCCTGGGATGGATTACGATGGAGATTTTGATGGTGATGAGCCAGAGATGATTGTTGGAGCTTCGAGACAATTTAAATCGTTTTACGAAAACAAAATTATTCCACGTTTCATTCATCTTCGGCAGAAATGTCTCGTGATTCAAATATAACACCAGCAACTTCCCCCCCTACCGTCTCTGTTTATGCACGGTATCACTCGATATTCCGTTCCCACAGAAACCTGGACCCAAATAAAGGTTACTTTAATCAGATTGGACGGGCGTTTGGTTGTTTTGACTTGGATCACACCGTATATGACCTCGGAGAGGGAGCGAGTTGATTAACACAGCCCAAACAGAGCTGATAGTTGGTTTCTCGAATGTCACATAATGAGAAAAGGTAACGCGAACGCCGTTTTTGATTCGGTGTTCATTTTCCACAACCAGTGACACTTTTGGATGCTGACAATGAGAAGGGGAAAGACCTTTCTTTTTACTGTTATTAAAGTTGTTATGGAGAGGAAAAATTTGGTTGCAGTAAAAGTGGAAAACTCCCCTGCCATCTGGACACTGAAATAACAATGTTAGCTAACAAGGGGCATTCCTGTGTACCTGCGGGGGCATCCAGACGGGGCCCGCAGGACTGAAATAGCTCCGAGATAATCCCTCCCCACCCCAGGCTTCTCTAAAAACAGGGGCATTTGTGCCATCTCCCCCCCAGGCGTCAACTTCACGTGTACCCGTGCCAAGAATCTCCTCGTGCCTATTGAGATCCAGAATAACTTCCCACCCTCCTCTCTGGTCAAGGGTGATTTAAGACAATACAAACACTGTCTGAAATGCTACTGACACTGGAGGGAAGAGGGCGTAGGGCGTTGCAGGGGGACAGTTTTACACGGCGAGTAACGACTGTGTATTACCTTCTTCATCGCCATCGTTGTAGTTTTATAGTTTTTAAATTCAACCAACCAACGTGAGTATCAAGACCGAAACACGATCAAGACTTTGAGGGGTTGGGATCAAGTCAATACGAAGACTGGAGTGTATCATACTGAGACAAGGCCAAAACGTTGATTGGTTGAGATCAATTCAAGACCAAGACTAGAGAGTATTGCAGCTAAAACTAGACAAAGATCAAGGCAGTACGAGACTGAGTCATGACCTAGACCAGTGCGAGTCCCACACTGCATGACACACTGACAATAAAACCCTATATTTTGGTCTGAGAGATCCACATTCATATAAAAACAGTAAGAAAGTGGTCAATTCCGAGATGAGACCAATACCTTAAAAAAACTGGTTTTCAGACCAGGACCACTCTCGGGTACTTACGACACCATTTACCATAAATGTATCCAATATGACAGATCACCCAGCTAACTGCTTCCATCCCGTTAAATCACACTTGACTTTGTTAGCTTTTATCTGTTAATACTTGCCGAGCACTACAATTCGTTAGCAATGTTTGTTGGGATATCAGTCTGCAGAACCTTGAAAGTTGAAGTTTTAAGTTACTGTGATTCATCCTTTGGGCAATATAAATGGCTTCACCAAATTGCAAGGCAATGAATTTAATGGCTGGTGAGTTAAGAAAGGAACAACCAAGACAAAAGAATTGAGCGTAATTGTTAATGATATAATTCCCATGGTGCTCTTGTTGTTGTTGTCGTCACTCTCACGTTGTTCTGCCGTGACTGTCTACATTTTTAGACCATATCGCCAATGTCCCACTATTCATAACTTTAGAGAGGTTTATATTTGTCTTCCTAAAAAGTTCAATTTGCAGGCAAATGTTTCCACCCAGCAACAGACTCATCACCATCGTAATAAATGTATGACTTTAGGTTTCCTCACTCTTCGTCCACTCACATCCCTCATATCTTTCCATCAGAATGATTATCAGCGGTAGCTGCATGTGATGCCCCACTAGTCGATGTGTTCCAGCTTGCCTCACTTCATGTCCTAGTTTAGGTCCTGTACGAATCACCTCAGAGTTCACCCAGCGGTGCTGGTAGCAAGATGCCTGGCCTCGGATGCCGCGGTGTGTACGTACGTGCCAGAGCCTGTCCATTGCCTGCTTTTAGATGACTGTTGCGGGCCAGAAAGCCTGGAAGGTAAACATATCTGCACTTTGCTGAGTTTGTGTTTCTAGGAAAACAGTCCCAGTAGGCCTTGCATTGGATGATGGACTGCAGATAGTCCTCGCTGTGTCTTTCATCAACTTCTTAAGTGGCATATGACCTATTTCACACCTCAGAGTGGCCTTAAAAGCCATATTGAGATAGAGAGATGTACTTTTGCACAGTTTTTCACATTCCAACATTTAAAGGGCCAGTTCAACTTTGGGTGAATGTTGTACATACATACCCAGGGTTTCTCCTGGCGGTTTGAGCACCTTGTGCACAGGTATAAACACCAGTGAACTTCAACCAGGTTAGCTGAGGTTAATCACTTGATGTCTATGGAATCAAGTAGAAGAAGAAATCTGTTAAACTGCTGCAAAGATATAAACAATAAAACATAATGAAATTGAACCAATTTTCCAATTTAACATTCAGCTCCAGCTGTAACATAAGCTACATAGTATCACTACACAGTCCTGGCATCAGACATTGACTTTCATTAAAATGGTGAACACAGTTAGTGTTGTGCTGCAATGCATTGCAACGTTTAGCTTTCAGTACGGAAGTGGTTCTCATAGAGGGTCAGGACCAGAATTCAAATAAAAAAAGCTGCTTCTTGACATCCACTAATTTTCATAGAAGCAACTTTTGAGAGAAGCTGCTTCTTGTCCCACTGATGTTCACAAACTTTCAAAAGAAGCAACTCAGGAGCGAAGCTGCTGTTCGATCCCATTAACATCCACTAACTTACATGAGCTGACAGTCACCGATCCCATTAATCTGCAGGGCGAGACATTATAAAGACATCACATCCATGAGTTTCTCTGACAATAACACCAGGCTCTATTTGTATCCACGGAAAGAGGATGGAGCGAGAAAGCCGCCGTACTCGGATCTTTCCTTTTTTTTTTTTTTTTCCAACCTTTCCAGTCTCAGCAACCCGGCCAAGTCTGCCATTTGCTCAGTTGACCAGAATCTGGACAATCAGACATGACGCTTCTGGCCACTACGTGCCATCTGGGGATTCGACATGGATCAGATATAGAAAGGAAGCCTCTCGGGCCATTGTGCGAGGATTAACTCAAGCAGTAGACTGGACAGTAGGCCTGCTGCTCTGTTGATACTGCTGATCCCGAGCCCACTGCTGTGGAACGGCTTGGACTGCAGAGGCCTAGTGCCCCCTGAAAGTGGGGTCCTGACCCTCTGTGTTTGTGTGTGTGCGTGTCCATTCGCGAGGGAGATTGATTGCGCGTTCATGTGTGCGCCCAGACTGTGTATTTGACTGAACGTCTCAGGTTTCCTCAGAAGAGAGGGAGCGACGGTATTGCACTTTGGATACTGCGGGGATTATGTAAGACAGCAAAACAAAAAGGCAGCCCAGCTGCCGATATTCTTGAGTGTGTCGTGTGTTTATCTGCGCCACTTGCGCGTGCACACACCTGATTTTAGTTGACTTATGCCCCCTTTTTTTTTTTTTTGCACAGTCTTCAAAGAGTGCACCGTGGAGTGTCATAGGGGGAACTGGAGTCCATCAACACCAGATCTATCTGATGGCATAAGGCGCCAGCACCTTGTTATTGCTTCGTTTGGAATTTCCTTTCTACCGTTCTCTCTTAGGCCTTTTGTAATCATATTCTACAACCGGATGTCAAATTTACCTCTTGCAGAGTGCAGAGAATGCCTCTCCGGTCTGGTAGCACACACACTCGCTTTCATTCTCTGTTCTGCAGACGCCTTTTCCACAAGTCTGCAGGTTACAGCTTGGCCCTTGCATAACTGTGATCTACTTACTCAGCCGACTGTTTGACATTCTCTACTGTCTCTGCTTATTTCCCCCTCTTTCCTTTCGGGTGTCAAGTGAAGTCCTGTGTAGGTGAAATGCATGCTTTCCAGCAAAAATCACTGCGAAAGAGTCACAGTCTAGAGTCCGTTGCTTTCTGAGGAATTTGCATCATGTAACATTTCTTTTCTTGGTCCAAAATCAGCTGGTTTGCTATGACGCTCCTTTTCCACTCCCTCCCCGTCAACCCTCAACCCCTAAGTAGGCTCTGTTGTCAGAAACAACATGTTGGGTTGGACCTGATGGCCTCTCACATTGTTTGCTCCATCTGTTTGAGGAGAGAGGGTTTTTTTTTTTAGGGTTGATGTTTAACAAGACTCCAAGGAGAGAGGAGACACTCAAACTCAATGTAAACCGCTGGGAGGAATCACTGGATGGGACTGTGCTATTTGGTCGAGGACGGTGGGATGCGAGCTACACGGCTGAATATGAATTCCTTGTTCTTTAAAAGTCATTTTATAGATTTAAATCCGTAGAGAACCGGGCTCCTCCCTGTTTTAATAGTCAGGTGGCAATCAGACGCTGCTCGTTAGGGCTGAAACGATCTGGTACAAATAACACAGTTTGGTGGCGGTATCATTTAAATAGAACGCGTTATTAAAACTCTTATGGCCAAAACCATTCATGTGAAGCTCATTTCTGGGGCTGTTCTGTCGAAAGTTCTCTAATAAATAAATATATATACGTACTTGTGACCAACCCGTGTCAACTTTAGAATGAAATAACTTGATTTTCAGGCTTTTGTCGATTTAGTTCATGAAACGTTGGATAATTTGACCAAAAAAACCCAATTCTAATAAACTGGCCGTATGTTTTTTTATGTAAACAGTAGTATTTGGCTGAAAAGTGCTGCAGTAAAGTTATAAAAATGGCATAAAATGGACTAAGTGTCTCTAATTTGTATGTGAGTACTGTACTTAAAGGACATGTACTTTGCTTTTGGCCGTGTCAGAGGCTTAAATTTCATCTATGTAGTGGTTTCAAACAAAGAAATAATACATCTTTGGTCGTCACAGCACTGAACTCTATCCAGCTGGATCCACTTGTGTATTAGATGTATTGATAAATGAGCCTGAATATAATTTTGAGCAATGGAGACCTCACATACAGGCTTGAATCCATCACGCGGTCGTCCAAATACGAGTCCTTGTAAAAGTGTAAAACTTTGATTTTTGCTCATTTATCACCGCTCTAAACATCTGCTCATGAAATTAAATCACACCAGCGAGGAAAAAAAGCAGCCATGGAAACCTGACTGTGACTAAGGTTCAGCAGTGGCCAACTTCTCTCAGCCCACAAGCTTGTTAACGGAGCTGCATGTGGTTGCTTCGCTCTCTGAGAAAGGAAAGGATTGTAGTGACTCATTGATTGTGCTGATGCATTCAGAGCACTTTTACAGCGGTTTGGACACTTCAGAGCTTATTTCCCCCCCTTCCCTCCCTCTCTCAAACATTATCTTTAACAAAATGACAGTTGTGACAATGAGGGAAAACTGTCAAACTGTGAAATGAGCAAAGTCAGCAGTGAAAGCAAAGCGTGGATGTGATGTATCTGCAGCGTAGTGCCAAAATAAGAGGGAATAAATGAGGAGTGACAGCCAGCTGAAGGAAAAGTTGAGCTCATCGGCTTGCTTTTATATCCTTGAGGGGTCCAGGTGAGCTCGATCAGCTGACGACCTTCCCCCAAGTTGGCCGCTGGCCTCCTGAATTTAATTATCTCCGGGACTCAGTGGGAGGGACGTCGGAAAATTCAGAAAATTATGCTTCTCTTGTTTTAATGACTCCTCAATCGCCCTTTCCCCAACAAAAAATAAATAAGCACATCAATAAAATGGAAAATTAAGTCTGTTTGTTAGTACGCGAAGCATCTCGCCGCTTTCATTTTGTTCCCTCGCAGTGAGCGCGGGGTTGGCGTCACCGCCGCTGTTTTTCCAAAAAAGCCTTTTTAGCAGAGCGGACGTCCAACGTCGCCACTCTGACAAACAATCTGTGCAATCCGAAGCCTATTTCAGCCTCTAAAAGGCCCAATCCATTACCAGAACGACAGCAGGAGGGCAACAGAGCGGCTTAGTGCACAGAGGGACCGTCCTGAAAAGACCACAGGTTAAATGCTTTTAGCCGCCAATATGTCCATCAGAAGTGTCCTTCTTTAAACTTCATCTACAATGTGATTCATGTCCCATTTTTGTGGCATTTTGATTTATCGGTAACAAAGAAATCTGTGATCCACACGTTTTGGTTTAAAGGTGCAACAATTGTGTTTCTAACAGTCGTATGAATTCAATCAGCAACTTAAATATCGGTTGAAAGTTAAAAATCCAGAGAGAGATCGCGCCACAACATATTTGATAACCCGTTAGCTTCTCGTAGACAACAGCTAATGTTAGCATTCAACCACTTCGTTGCGAACATGACTGTTTATGGTGTCACGTGATACGATAAGAAAGACATGAACTGATGGGCGAACCTGGAAGAAAAACACTGTGGTTAAAGGGTAACGTTAGCGAACTGGCATCAAACACGTAGTTGTCCTTTTCTGTCGTTTCGTGTCACGTGTGTCAAACTGTTTTGCTTGATGCTAACGTTAGCTGTTTGATGGGTTATCAAATATGTTGTTTTACCTTTAAAACTGGCCCTATGTCCCTCCAAAGTTTCACTATCCATCATCTCTTCAGATGCTCATCAGTTGGCAAGGTGTAAATTGAACTTTTTGTCAGATTAATGGCCGCCGGGAAGAGTCCCCTAACTGAGCTTACTAGCAGAGTATTTCACAGGTGGTAAATACCTGACGTTGTGTCTCCGCATCATGCAGGTGAAGCTGTGGAGCCGCTGCCCGAGCAGGGCGTGAGCGACATCCCGGTCATCCGGAAGCCCAGCAAAGAGACCACCTGGCTGGGACCCAAGGAGAGCGCCGTACGCCAGCACAGGCAGGAGATGAAGACCAAGATGAAGACCAACAAGGTGGAGGAGGTGAAACCAGCGAGGCCCAAACAGGTGAGGGTGAAGCAGGACACCGCTTGCTCTACTCAGGCACCACAACAACATCTGAGCACTATTTCAGCTGCTGTGTGGAAGTTAAAATGTTGAGTTTGTTTATTTGAAAGCTGCACTGTCAGGAATTGAGAACGATCCTTGACTGGGAAATAAGCAGCGCAGCGTCGCCTCCCCCTGGTTCAGCAGCTGATGCTTGGACGCTGCATTGAAAAGACTGATATTTAAGTTCATTTTAAACTAGAAAAGGAACTGTTTTAATGAGGAAACAACACCAGAATACCTCAAGGTGACTGGAATACACAAAGATCTGGACTGGGGAGAAACCAGGTGATCTTCAGCCTCCGTTTGGGAGATTGTTTCATGAAAGTATTGTAGAGAAAGGTACGCACACTAAGACTCTCGCCAAAGTATAATTTGAACCGCCGATCGTGGTCTTGAGCCACATGAATAAATTAAACGGAGATAATTCAAAGTAAAGTCAACGCCTGAAGTTTGATTTAATTTCAAAGTCTACGCAGGAAATGCAGTAAAGACCACATCCCACTTTTAAGAGGATTAATTAAACGCTGCACAAAGAAAAATGTGTTTTCTGCTCCCCGGATTTCTTCCACCGCCATGTTTTACTGATGTTAAATACACCTGACCCGCTCCGCATACCGGACTCGCGGGCGAACCCCGGGCGTTTCTCACCGCCGCCGTGGTATTTTCCATCCGCCATTAAAAAATCATTTTAAAGGTTATTGCTCTACCAGAAAACTTATAACTGTCTCAACAAGACGTTTGGCTCCGTCGGATCGTGAGGTAAACCTGAGGTCACTGGCAGGAGTTATTATTCATTACTGGCACAGAAAACATGATTCATTTCGCTCATTACAGAAAAGCCCTTTGGCTTTATCGTGTGCGCGTCTTTTATATGAGATTTTTGTGAGTCAGAAATGTGCCGATTGGCTCGCGAACACATCTCGGTGTCGAGCCTGGAAGAGTTCTCTGCTGTGTGTATAGATTTTGAATGTACTTTTTTAAATTTGAAAACAAAAATATGCAATTAAAAGGTGGGATTATTTACAAAAGTTAGAATAACTACAGGACAGTTTAGCCACCTGGTGACTCGAACACACCCAGATGTCGCCATGCGGGCCCCCCGTACGTGACCGGTGTTGTTGTTTTTGCTCTTTTTTCAAGACTCAGTGTCAGCAGGAGCTGGACCAGATCCTGGAGAGGATATCCAAGATGCCCTTCAGAGATAACCGAGGGCCCCTGGAAGACCTGTACGCCCTGCACATCCCCAACTGTGACAAGAGGGGGCAGTATAACCTCAAACAGGTGACTGCAGGCTTTTTTTGAGGGTTGTAGGAGGAGAGGGAGTAACGTATAGTATATGAAGGAGAAAAGGTGGGTGAGGAGTCATAAATTATATAATTTTGTCTCATAATACATACTTGATATTTACAGAAAACACATTTTAAAGCTTTCAATTTTGTTAAAACCCTTAAAAAATCATCTTATTTCACCAATAAATGGACTAAAACACATTTTGCACCACACAAAAGTGACCTCAGATGACACCATTTTGTGTTTCAGTGCAAGATGTCTCTCCACGGTCAGCGGGGCGAGTGCTGGTGCGTCAACCCCCACACCGGCCGGCCCATCCCATCAGCCCCCACTGTGAGGGGAGACCCCAACTGCAGCCAGTACCTCCGAGAGCTGGAGCTGGAGCTCCCCGACATGACCCAGATATAGTGTGGCGTGAAACAAAAGAAAAGAGGAAAAAAAACAAACTGTAAAGTACTTGGGAACAAAAGAACATCTGAGTAAGCTATATATTATCTTTCTGTGTGTCCGTGTCTCTAGATCATTTGATGACAGTGACGTTTGAAATCGTAAACAAACGGTAGAATCCAGCTTGCTGCGTAGGATGTTAACTGCAGATTATTCCGTAGGAGAAGTAAAGATAAGACTCCTCTGTCCCCTCGTAGATATTCAGTAGACGTCCGCTGGAGTGTCGGCGACTTCTTCGCTTTACTAATTGTGACTTTTGCTCAGAGTTGCTCTGTTGTCAGTGTTTTGTACTGTACGTGTTGAAAAATGAGAAGCCTTCAACATATTTGGTGTTTTTAGCTGTTTTTTTGTTTTGTTTCCGTGTCGTAGCCTGCAGACTACTGTTACGCCTCATTAACAGATAACGCCATTAAAAATGATAATAAATTCAGTCTGTGCCTGCCTGTGCTTTCTTAATTTGTGGTAACACAACTTGGTGCACTTGAAGCCGGGTTGTTTTGGAAAAGGTAAATACACACAGAGGACAAATTCATCTGTAAGTCTTGGCTTTTTAGAGTACATTTCAAAATCGGGGAAAATCCTGGAAAACGACAATTATGGTGAACTTAAACTGCATTTTTTCACTGTAGTGATTAGATTTAGCCTTCGTGCTGTACATTTTTATCAGCTTCATGTTTTGCTTGCTGTGACTCCCTGATTTTACCCAATACAAGAGAGTCTACAGCCATACTTCAATAAAAGCTAACAACAGCATGCTAAAATGCTTTACAGCTGTTTAACAAAATGCTAGGATGTTAACATGCTTTAAAGCTAAGTGCTAACATCGTAACATGCTTCATAGCGATTTATTTTGCGAAATGCTGGTGTTTTAATATACTTTACAGCTTTCTTAAGCTAATGTTAGCATGTTAACATGTTTTACAGCAATTTCTCGTTGCTAAATTCCATTATATCTACATGCTAACATGCTTCACAGCCATTTATTTAACTAAATGCTCAGATGTTAACATGCTTTACAGCTTTTTAAAACTAATTGCTAACATCTTAACATGGCTCACAGCTATTTATTTTGCAAAATGCTATGTTTTTAATATACTTCACAGCTTTTTAAAGTTCATATTAGCACATTAACATGTTTTACAGCTACTTATTTAACTAAATGCTGATGCTAACACGCTTCACAGCCACTTATTAACCAAATGCATGTGTTAACATGCGTTACAACTTTTTAAAGCTAACTGCTAACATATTAACATGCCTCACAGGATTCATTTAGCTAAATTCTAGAGTTTTGAATGTCATACAGTTGTTGTTGAGACATTTCAATCAGTAGCCCATGGTGGCGCTCGAAGAAAAGTCAGGTGTTCATCAAAGTCATCAGGATATCATCATCTGGAGACTATGAATAGCCATCATAGCATTTTAAATAGTTAACAAATGTCTTGGCACAATATCGAGATCACAAAATGACTCACATTCAGTGCTAAATGACTTGCTGTGTTGCTCTCTATGGTTTGAATCCCTCAAAACACCTTTGGCGCCCAGCGACTACATGTCATGTCACAGCAGGCAGTTTTGCCTTTGACAGGAGATGGAAACCGCCTGCGTAGAGAACAACATGTCTTTAACAGCATCAAGATCGTAAAGATAGCAAAAAACAAAACACAACCGCTGACTCAACATTTTACCATCTTGGCAGAGCCAGACAAAATGCAGATACGCGTTTTCGTGAGTACATGAAGTTTATTTAAATAGTGATTTGTCATTACAAAAAAAAATAAACGAGTACATCAATTACACGCCTGATAAATATTTCACCATAATGTTCACATTAATCTTCTGTTTCTAACTGAGATTCTGAAAAGTTCAAAGTGTCACTGTGTTGTGTTTACATGTGTGTGCTAGAACCGACAGCACGACAGGTGATTGGTTGGGAAGAAGTGGCCGGTGAGCCGCCCGTCAGCGCTGTCCTCCAATCACGATGCAGTGATTACGCATTAGCAATGTTTGAGATTTAAAGAAGAACAACAGAAAAAAGAGGATTTCTAAAGCTGTAGAACAAAAACGCTGTGCTCTGTTCAGCAGCGCTCGACCGGGAGATCACAACATCTGTCAGCAGCCGACTGAAAGCTAATGTCAAAAACAAAACAAAGTCTATCCGACCACATCCACACCTGAAATTGTTCTCCTCTGTTGTGCTTTTCCCTCATTCGGCAACACAATGGGTCCACATGCAAATCAGAATTCAAAGTGGCGCGGGGCAGAAGGCACTTGAATTTACATACAAACTCAGCGACCTTGCTCTCGGCAGGTTGACGGACCCGATGAACCCTGAGAGCGAGTCGCCATCGGCCGACAGATTTGCCTGCGTGGTGGCGGCGGAGACCCCACACGTGGAAGCATAAACAGCGCGGGGGCCTTTGCATACGATTTGTGTGTGAAGGGAAATGCGCGGCGCCGCATTTGTCGGACAGTAGCTTGGGTAGACCGGGCTCGTGAGAATTTAAACCAGAGCTTTTTTTTTTGTAGTTGAGAACCATAAGGGCACGTACAGTACATTACACACATACGGACATACACAGGAGCATGCACACACACACTGTACATACATTTACAAACAGTGGACGCAGTTGTCTGGACTTGAAAAAGGCATGTGGCGAGTGTTAAATATCTTATCTTTTACAGTACAATACAGTATGTTTGTTTATGAGGTTTTATCCGAATGAAAGTGGGAACTGCCCTTTTGTAAGAGTTCCTATCTCATCAAAGACTGACGCTCTGGAAAGGAAATCCCAAAGTGTCACGAGTTGGGAAGCCCAAAGCGTCAGTCTTTGTCGAGTTGGTTATGAAACTCAAAAATCAACTTTCTTACACAGCGGACCTTTAAGTAATCTAAAAAATGTCCCATTTGACAGTGAAACCCATTGGTTTATCCTGAAAGCGGCTATCGTTTGATGGCGATTTCGCATCTGGAGGCAACGGCCAATGTTTTGGCGATTCCAGCACAGATCATGGATATCTAGGCCAAGACTTCCTCTTCCGTATCCCAGTCACTGATGGAGTTAAGAGTAGATGGACGACTCTTAATTTAATACTTTCTAGGGAAAGGCGGTTCTGGAGGAAGAGAACTGATTGCTGACTCCAATTTCCAGGAAAACACATCTTTCCCCAGAATCGACTTCCCAACCTTCAATTCCATATGAATGCATGTACATTTAAAAAGCTACCAAATAGCTCAGTGGTTGTCTATTGTGGCCAATGCATTCTGCCTTTTTGGCGCTCCACATGGATGTAATCCAGAGCCCTTCGGATCCTAAAATGATGTCTTTTGTCTACAGATTCGAAGCACAAATCTCCCGACAGAAACTTGGGTTGGATGGTTGGTTAGATGGTCAGGATCAGAGCCAACCAGAGCCAGAGGAGGAGCGAGGCGTTTGTTTTCAGGATAGAGGGCTGTCGGAAAAAAATGGGTTTTTGGTCCAACGGGACATTTTTCAGACAATTGGGGTTTCGGAATAATGGGCCATCAGGACAATGGCATGACACCCATGAACATACCATGGGTCTGTCTGAGGTGGTAAATGCTGAATATCACTTTAACCAGGCTTGAATGCCTAAAATACAAAAACAAGTTTGATGAGCGGAAGCGTACAAGACTCATCTGATAGTGGCAGAGTAACGAGCTACAGTTACGGCTAAGTGCACGGAGAGGATGAGTTATTGATGTCAACATCGTCACATTGTGATTATGACTTTAACTGAGATGTAGGAAGCGATCATCTCGAACTGGCAAAAAGACTTACATGAATCTTAGGCGTGCTGTTGTTGATTTTGAGGTGCCTTGTGGGAATTCAGTGTAGAATTTTTGGTGGGGGCAACCAGCGGAGGGTTAGCCTGCTGGGCCGAGCCAATAAATAGTCTCGCTTCGTATTTAACGGACAAACATGAGAGCGGTACCAATCATTTCATCTGATTCTCTGCAAAGAAAAAGCCAATAAATCTATTTCACCTGAAGTCCTACCATTATTTTCAATGTGTAGACTTCTGTCAGCTACTGATTTGGAGAACCAGACGGCTGATTTTCTGAATCTGTGCTAAAACAATGGGCAATGCTAGCTAGCATGCTAACACGACATTTGAAATGCCCGTCAGAACCTTTCCCACCTTTTCCCGCTCGGCAGAGAAGCCTTACAGTGGCAGAAGTCATTATTTGATATATTTTTAAAAAATGCCTCTTGTATCAGGACGTCATTCACGCGATTAGCAATTAGCTAAACATCGCTAACGTAGACGATTACTGACTCCCTTTTTCCGATGATGATCGAGTTACCATGACGAAAAAAAATAAGAAAAATATTGATTTTAAGCCACATTAAAAATGTCTTGTCTCAATTTCTTGGACTTATAAGTACACAACAGATTATCGGTATCATACAAATATATATACTCCTCTATTATCTATGGATATAAAGAGGTGAGGTGTTAGCTAACCTCAAACATAGTACACAGTCAGTGGGGAGCCAGAGTTAAGACCTACATGTGCAGATTTCCACCCAAGCAAGCTCTTCAGTTCAGCCTCCCTTTAAAAAATAAAAGACAGAAACAACACAGTCCATCACACTCGACCATATATATATGCATTTGTGCCATAGTTTTCCTGATTGGCAGTCATAAAGTGTGCTAGCTTGATTGGCAGGTTTTGAAGAAGATCAGGGCTCAACGACCGGCTCGCTCTCATTCGTTGCTGTTGCTGCTGCTGTCCAGGTCTTTGCACTGCAGGTCTCCTCCGGCGTAGTTGACCCCGGGGACTTTGACGCCGAACCGGTCGACGCACCAGCAGATCCCCCTCCTCCGCCCACGAGACGGCTTACACTGCGAGGGAAGAGTCGACAAAAAAAGGGATGAGGTGCTTGGACAGTCGTGAGGTTTTTGCGTTTGCTCAAAGCGTGGCGTAAAAAAGATGTTTCCATACCTGTTTGCGCTTGAAGAATCCCTTCTTGTCACAGTTGGGGATGTACAGAGAGAGCGCCAAGACCCTGGAAGTGTCCTTCATGCTCTGAATGAGATTATCCAGTCTTCTCCTGCAGGGGCCCTACAAACACACAATGATGTAGAGTGTTTCATGCACCCAAATCCAGGATCAAAATGCCCATGAAAGTTTGTGAAATGTCCAGCATTTCAGCGCTTCACTTACGAACTCTGGCTCCAGTTTATCGATGCTGAGCGGCGAGAAGTCCAGGTTGCTGGTGTGTCCCAGCTTGGCCAGCTGCTTCTTGCGGTCCTTGGCCTGCTTCATGGCCAGCGCCTTCAGACTGCTGATGTGGTCTCTTCCGTTTAGGGGCACCTTGGTTTGGGGCGGCGCTGTCTCGGGCACGGGTAACATGGCGTCATCGTGAGATTCTCCATCTGACAGGCAAAGACGGGTGAGAGCGTCAGCATTAGATGTTTGAGATAAGTCATTAAAAACCTTCCGGGTCCAGTTCTGCTATTGAATTTCTGGGCTGCAAATTCAAAACGTACCACTTTCCGCACTTCTTTACGGATTTATAAAAGCGAGGCGATGACAGAACACAGCGAGGACGAGGAATGTGCACCAAGAAAGTGCCGCCGCCGTGATCTGAAGCTTGATTCACGCAGGATTACTGTCATCAGAGGAGGACTGTCTTCGCCGCGGCACGGACGGTAATTTACACCGGAACTTTACAAATTACAGACGCGCGGGATTAAAATCGCCGATGATACCAATCATTACAAACAACGTAATGTCCGCGGGTGTAATACTAGCCCTGTGAGAACGGGGCTTCAAAGCATTTTTCTGCTGCTTTCAAGCGCCTGATTGAAGACGGCGTCGGAATCACCTGGAAAATGCTTAACGTCACGACACGATGATTTCACTGCGCCGGCCGAAATGCTTATTTAGCACAGTTCGTGGCGGCCGGCCAGCTTCGGATTGGACGTGTTGACATACGGGACAACACAGCCTACATTTAGGGCAAGTCAGGTTGCCAGTTTGGGGTATATGCAGACCAGGGGTTTTAAAACTTTTATAGCCGGTGACCTAAATGAGATATTTAGTCTCACCCTGGCACCCGGGCTCATGAAAACATGCTATTACACTTGTCATGTGGCAAGCCACCAGAAACAGCCGCAGCCCATTTTGGGTCCCAACCCCCACAGAAGCCCTCATGTACATGCTGCATCTTTCATCTGTGCACAAATGCAGCTCCTCGGTATAAATTTCGGGGGTGGGGGGGGGGAGTCTCACACAG
>CAEMYA010000116.1:137529-149133 GCA_903131615.1 Diplodus sargus
GTGACAATAAAAAAAAACTCCCATTTGTGGCTTTTTTTTCGAGGTTTGAACGGCGGCTTGTCTCACCGCCGGAGCTCACAAAACACATCACATTAGGAATATGTTAAAAATGCATCATTGTGGCGACTCCTTGAAGAATTTATGACAGGATGTGCGCACACACCTTTCTGGCTCGACCTGCAGATCTCCTCACGTGTCATTTTTTATTATTTGTCGGGCGTTTTTTTTTTTTTTTTGCTTTCAGTTCGATTTATGTGCGGCGAGAGCGCCCAGCAGGAGACGTGGAGTTAATGGAGGAGCTGGCTGACGGGCAGACAGATGGGGGGGATCAGTAACCCACGCTCAGCCTGCATTCTGCTGAATCACTGCACAGCCTGGGCCCTGCAGCGCAGAGCCGCCGAGAGAGAGGGAGGGAGGGAGGAGGAGGGGGGGGAGGCAGATGAAGAGGCTGGGGTGGGACTGACAAAGGGTGGTGGGAGGGAGCAGAGGATAGTGTGGGAAAGGGAGGAAAAAAAAAAAAGGGGAAGGGGCGGATGAATAGAGGAGAAGATTGGGATCGTTTCTGAGATGCTGAAACCGTCTTTAAAAACTGATCCCAGAGCAATAAAAGAAAAGAGAGAATGTCAGATTGCTGGCGAGCTTTTGATGAGGCCGGCTTGATCGATGAGTGTGAAAAATGGATATTTGGGGCCCAAATATTCGTTTATCAAGCTTTCGAACAATCAGAGATGGAACTACGTGAGGAGTGTTTCCATCTCCTGCTACGTTCTTCTTCCTCTTCTGCTACATTTATTCGATACGGGTTTTTGTTTCTTTGCAGATTCAGTGTTTCGCGCGGCCAATCGGATGTTGTTGTGGGCGGGACGAGGATGCTGCATCGGAGCCAAAGTAGCACATTTTAAAATTAGTTTGTTCGATGCTGATACTCGTCCAGGTCTCCTCCTAACATGACGAGTTTGTAGATGCACCAGTGCCACATTCACAGCCGTGGTGTGAGATGAGGATTGACGATGCATTCAGGTTATTTAAACGAATCCCCCCCATACACGTTTTCTTATATTCTACCCTTTGTGACTCGACTTCACTCCGACGTTACTCAGCCAGAAAAACTGCGGTTCTCCGCCTCAGCCCGCTGAGGTTTTTTAACACAGCCAGTGGGATTATTTATGTTTCCAGAGCTTTGCTTCGACACCGAAACTCCGAAAATCTGCAGGAAGAGCGAGGCGCGAGGCAGAATGGTGACGGGGGCTGAAACTGGGTACGGGTGGAGGGCAGAGGAAGAAGAATAGGGGGTTGGAAAAGAGACGGAGAGGGACGGCAGCCAGGCGGGGAAAGAGGAGAAGAGGCCGTGTGGTGGGAGAGAACAGAGGGGACAAAAAGCCGGGGATAGGTGTGGGAAAAGAAAAAAAAAAAAAAGGGCACAGGTGGTGGATGGAGAGAGGTGGAGCTCACAAAAGAGAGGCGAAATAAAAGAAACTGTAGGAGAAGAGAAGGGGAAAAAAATGATGATTTCACACCTTGAAGAGAGTGCGAGGGCCGACATTTCAACAGCACGGCGACTGTCCCCGAACTGCCATTCAAAGAAAACAAAAAAGGGAGCCTTCGCCGAGCACCACCTGTAATCTTCTCCCTTGTTTTATGTCGGCTGAAGGGGCCCCGGGGCGACGGGCCACTTACACCAAACCCGCTGATTTACGCGGCCCCTGCGAGGGCTCTTTCAGACCGAGATGACAGGTTGATTGGCGCTCGGCACCAATCGTTGACAGAGTTCACAGGGTCAATGCAGCGGAGGGGGGCGGGGGTGCGTTTGAGTCGTGTGCCTCGGTTAATCACAGGTGTCAGGATGTCTTAAAGAGGGGGGCCGGGCGGGAGCTGACCCACAAACGGCCTCCGCCGGCTCGAGGAGGGCACCGAAAACCCACTTATCCCTGCTAGAAAATGTGAAGCAAAGTCGTGCATGTTGGAGAAAGAAGGGTGTGAAACAGTGTCCATCTTTTTTTTCTTTTTTTTTTTCATTTACAAACCGCATCACCGGCTGACTCATGTGTCACTTGAGGGCTTCATTAAAATTCCAGCACTGACAAGGGAGGAGTAACATCTCTATCCAGCTGTTTCTTCTTTTTTTTTGTTTTTTTTTCTGCAGAAGCAGCAGAGCCCGTCAGATTTTCTGCTAGAATGTGATTTCAGTACTCCTCTAATTTAGCTCTTTAAAGAGGCAGTACGCAGGTTTTTACTCAGTTTATTCACTCATGAGAACACAGACAGTTTTGTTTTGCAGAGCCCCTTTAGATCTTCAGCTAGAATGAGATTTATTTGATGCAAATGCACCGGGAATAGAATCAGAGCCGACACAGATATCATCAAAATATTGACGCTTACTGATTGACCACTTCAAATGTGGCCATTTAAAGGGCCAGTGCGTAGTTTCGGAGAAGATATCCAAACTCAGAATTGTAATATTTTAGGATAATAATGATTTCTTTCTTTCTGTAACTGAATAAAACAAGCTGCTCTCAGGAGGTTAAACACCGTCTGAGGCTAGGAGGGGTGGCGGGGTCCGCCAAACGCAAACAAAGTAAAACAGTTGTTCGTCCTTTAAGACCAGCTTGTTTATTCAGTCGACAAAGAGCTGCACAGTGCTCCTTTAAGTTCAAGCTCAAAGCAACTTTAAGGACAAAAGAAATGAAGCTGCCTTCAATTAACCCGGTTAAGAAACGCTCGGCTGGAGGCGGTGACCTGTATAACTCATGCCTCTGTGGTCTGATTCAGTCATCTCTCCGCAGGCCTCACCTTTTGACGGATGCAGCAGTTTGTACAACTTCTCGTTCCTGCACACCCCGCGGCCGTGCAGCAGCGCGTGCAGCGGCTTCTCCTCGCCGTTTTTGGGCAGGCAGCGGAGCCCGCGCGTGCACGGCCCGGTGTACACGCCGCACGGCTGGCCCTCTTCGAGCGCGCACGTCAGGCAGCAGCCGCAGCCGGGCTCCTTCACCAGCTGACAGCCCACCGGCACCGGCGGACACATGGACAGGGCCTTCTGATCGCACGGCTGGCACGGCACGTAGGACGAGCCGCAGCCGGTGATGCTCAGCAGGGGGACCAGCAGGAGGGAAACACTCAGGAGCATGGCGCGCGTACTCTCGCGTCTTCAAACTGTGTTCGAGCAGAAAAGGACAAAAAAACAAAAAATAACCCCGCAACAATTATCAGCTTAATCTGGCGGTGAATCCTTTCTTTGCGGAAGGTTTGAGTCCACACATCAGGGGAGGGGGTGCTGCATCCACAGGTGCCTTGCGCGCTCAAGTCCCAAAATGTCATCCAGTGCGCGCAGTCCACTCCGCTCCGCTCCGCTCCGCTCTCCCTGCGCTGTCCGTCAACCTTGCAGCAATAAATTATATATATATATTCAGGAAAAAAATAAAATAAAAACACCCAGACACAGCTTATCTCTTCCTTCGGTGATGCCCGGTGCCGTTTACGCGCAAGCTGCTCGTCTCCAAATGAGAAAGAAAGGCTCCCTCCGTCGCTCTGCGCTCTCTGTATGTTATTTCACCCGCACCGGGTTTGTGAGCAAAATGTATAATCTGTGGCTTTGAGCTTGCCTTTTAAAAAAGAAACTGCCAGAGGCGAAGCCTGTAACGATGGGTATGTCAAACAACGTTTGGAGGGGGAGGCGCACTTGTCAATTCGGCGCGCTGCGATGCTGATTTCACAGGGCGGGTGCTGGCATGCCTCCAGATCTGCCAGATACGAGGCGATGCTCCTGAAGGCGACTGAATAAGACCTTGTCTCCCTCGCTGCAGAGCTGCCACAGTATTTCCCAGGCATCACGGAGACTAGAATTATTGTTATTATTTCACTTTAAGAACAAGATTTATCAGCTTTCATAAGATGTTTGAGCCAAGAAGATTCTGGGAACTTAATTTGAATTTGCTGACAAGGTTTCTTGAATGACAGCCAGTGAACTTCCAAACCGTGCTGCTGGATTTAGAAGAAGGGGAGGGGAGAGGGAAAAAAATAAAAAAAATAAGCAGTTATAGAGTATGCAGAGCTCTTTGGAGAAGCATGGTGACATTACTGCAAGCAGCTTGGCAGAAACAGAAGAACATGTGACATAATTTAACAGAATCCATGTCCCAAGCTGATAATTACGAGGATTGTGGTCGGTTTGGTTCCACACAGCTGAAAGACTTCAGATCAGTTGCTGATTGATCTTCAAAAACTGGAATTTTTTATTTTTTTCTGCAGAGAGATTGTGACTGACAAAACAGACATCGCTCGGTGTGTTACTTTGTTCTTTGGTCTCGGATATGTTAAAACTTTGCGTTTCCCCGTGTTTCATTTTTAAATGTTAAGCTGTGACATTTCTGGGCTTTTGGTCCGGTTTGGTTCTGGCCAACTTATCCTCACACCTAAATGACTGAATAGGTTGATTGTCAGCATCTTCGGGACATTTATCAACGGACACCTTTGCAGCAACAGGGACACATTTAGTGGACCTGTGTCACACCGTCACAGTTTTGTTTAGGCAACAGAAGTACTTGGTTAGGTTTAGGTACTCAAACTGCTTTGACACTTCACTTCTAATTAGAAAACAAACATACTTACGCTACCTAAATATGTAACTACCGGTATGTAATGTCGAGGCTGTGACTTCACTACTACTCCTCGCTTCTTCCTTTGCCGCTGCGTTTTACTTTCAACCTATCTTGTTGTTTTTCTGATGACAACAGGCTGGTTCAGACACAATATGCACTCAGTAGCTTATTTGACTGACCTGGTTCTGTCACCACAAACACAGCTGAAACAGTTCCTGCAATCATATTTATAAAAGCTGGTTTCTGGCCGCAAATTAACCTAAAATTCCGCGCTGCATGTAGTCTGAACTTTATATGACATGTTTTCTAAAAATGTTGATATGATTAATATCAAACTGGCCCGATTGAATGTCATCAGAAATTGTGCAATGCCAACATTTCACTCGGCAGAAACCATGAAAACAAATGCGGACTCATTAAATTTCCTGCTTTTTACTTATGATTGGCATTTTTTACAGTGTGTGAACGAGGGCTGCGTGGCCAAACTGATCACTAATGATCTCGTATCTCCATATATGTCACAAGATACATGCAGACTTGCTGATCCCCACGGCACTTAAATTCCTGGTTTAATGACTTGAACCCAGAATAATGGCGTCCAGGCTTGGAATCAGCCTCAACCCCTGCTGGTTTCCCTGGAAAAATCAGAAATCCCAGATGAAGATCTCCATGAAAATCGAAATACTTGTTCGACATAACCTCCTTAGAAAACGTGGTCAGATACTTATGATGACCACAAACATGGCTTTGTTCCCCTGTGGAGCTGCCAGATGGATACATAGACCCCACTGCACCCTTACATGTGCCAGTTTCTTCTTTCTTGGTCCACACCAGAAACCTGACCGTTTAACGACATCAAATAAACTCATTATAAAACAAAACTCAAGGCTTTCAAGGTCAAGGGTGGGTTCCTGCTTGTGAAACAAGAACGCTTTTATAACTCCCCTCAGATATCTTCGGGTTTCTCTCTTTTTGCCAAAGTACTGTAGCTTTAAATATTTGTGCGATGCTGTCTTAACCATAACAAATGTATTCTCCAAAGACCTGCGCAATAACTCGCTGTTAACGGGTCCAGATCAGGGCAAACCGCACTCAGACTGACCTCATTTAATGACTCTGCGAGGTCAGTGTCCAGCGAGATAAGTGGCCAGCTCTCGTGGAGTTTAACTGAGTACAAAACACTCATAATTCACTTGATGTTTTGGCAGATACCAATATATGTCTGAGGATTGTAGATGATCAGCATGTTTTTGTTTTTAGTAAACAGAGTCCCTGCGGAGCCAGAGAGGAGTTAATTTAATGCTTTTGACCCTGGTCCTGTTCATCTCGCTGTGTATAATTCCTTGATTATTTATTTACTTCTTTGTTTACATCCTGTTATTCCTCATCTTGATTTTGCACTTTAAGTGCAGTTTGTGATGGGATAAATCCAATTCCAGATGTTTGTTACATCAGTCAGGCCTGAAACTGACCTTTTTAAAAACCCACACTGATCAAAGCTTTTATTCTTTCGCTGCGTCGAGTTTCACTTCCTCTGTCTCCCTTCCCCCCCTTTGTCGGCGAACTCCATTCAGATCACCCGACCCTCTGTTTGCCTTTGGCCTTAACCTTTGCGCCGTATCAGGTGTCAAATGACGTCACGTGTTGCGGAAAAGGTCACACACCCCTTTCAGTTCCCTCGCCTACCTGTGCAGATTCAAAGAAAGGGCGCCATTCACGCCGTAAACCTGCGTAACACATCTGTCTCCAGCAAGAAACCTCCCTCTCAAAGACCGTCCAGGGACTCTCCTGCACATTTATGATTCATAAATTGATGATTTATTACCCAGAGGCATATTGGCAATGCTGATGTGTCTACAGTTGTTTTGTTTTCTCCAGATGTGAAGACACGGAGGAACTGCGGTCCAAAGGCTGCTAGGGTTCGTAAACCCTTACGCTACGTCGGTTAAGGTTCGGTTTCCTGTGTAGTTTGGGTCTGAGTCAGTCGGTGTATATGGACCATATGATGCACAGATGGTGCATGTAGAATGGTTGGGGATTTCCTTTGAAATTAAGCCCAGTGGTAAGTATGTGCTGAGGTTTCAATGGGAGGTTTTAATTTGTGTCTACATTAGCGAGTAAGCTGTGAGGAGTGTAATGGTACACGAAATCCATGATTCAGCACTGAACTTGGCTTTGAATCCACCGTAATGCTCCGCTGATGACACTTGCCATATGAGCAATGAGTTCAGGGGATAAACAGAGTGGCCAACATGCACTTTAAAGGCCCTGCACACCCATGTTACAGATGTTTTCCCTTATTGTGGCTGATTGGAGTTCTTACCAGAACCTTGCGGTCATGTAAGACTGCGCTTGCTCGACATCTTTCTGACTCAGTCCGCTTTGGTGCACCTGTTAAGATGGGACAAATTACAGCTCACGTAATCCTCAGTTTAGTAGCATGATCCTTAAACCTGAGGAGATGTCCAATTAGCCTAGTTAACTGGGAACAGCTGTGTGCGCGAGCAGGTTCTTTTAGATGTGCACATGCTAACCAAATTTCAAAGTGCACTGGGCCGAATTTGATTTGGTTCACAGGACACACTGTACCAACGAGGTCACATACCGAACTGGATGTTCTGTGCGGAGTGGTTCAGGACAAGAAACCACTTTCTGCGTTCCAGTCCACTCTATAATAAATAAGTCATATGGTGGGTTGATGAGGATTGTCCCATTTGAAATGCCTCTTTAAAAAAGAAATGCAGCTGAGGAAACCCTGAAACGAGTAACTCACAATATCCAGAAATCCACTGTGTGTCCTGGGGTCAAACAAGACAAACTCGTGAAGTTGGAAACTCTCACGAACATGTGACAGCCACCAGGTACTCACGTTTCGGTGGTCGCTGAACACTGAATATGCTTTGTTAAGATATAATTTGTAGGAATTCTGAATTTAACTTGTTCTATACTGTGTGGGGTTTTGGCTCTGGGGATCGCTGCTGCAGTCAGGTTGATAAACAGGAGTGAAGATAATATCGGTTTTGTTTGGACTGAGGGCCCCAAAGTGGCTGAAGTTACATGTTGTATGTTTACCTGAACCGATGAAAAAGCCACTGGAGGGTGCGAATAACGGAAACCAGGTGTCAACCTCAATTGTGAAAACAACCGCATTACAAGGTTCCTTTAGTGGCTTTTCTGGAGCTTTCAATACTTTACTTTTCAATACTTTTCTTACTTAGGTTTTCAGATATGGCTAAACTAGATTGATCTTTACAAAATAGTTCAGTTAGCTCAGTTAGCCATGCAGCTAGTGGCCCTATTAGCTGACTCTGCCTGGACTGGAGTCCCGGAGCACCAGGGAGGTTGTTGGTGTTGTTTACTATCGGATTACCTCCTCAGGTGACATATGAGCTGGCTTGCCAGAGACCACTGTTCAAGACAGCGTTTCAACATTTGTAAGCATGAAACCACTGGATATTTTTCACATGAAGATGAGAAATTTTCAAGCCATTTTAGTGGCGATAAAACCTGATATTTATGATATCCACTGTGACAATTTGCAGCAAAGCAGATAAGACAAAACTGAATCATTTCCTAACCTCCACCAAGTGGTTTTAGTGCCTAAACCTAACTTTCGCACAGCAATGTCACAACAGAACACTAATGATTGAACACAAAGTTGCAACGTAAAGAAATGTTTCAACATATCTGTGGTTTGCAGAAACGTACATTGCCAGCATTTATTCTGCCAATGGCAGAACAGAGATGTATGTATTTTTGATGTTTTACCAACAAGAGTGTCATGTAATCCTACTTTGCATGGAGAAATGTTTGGCATAACACCAAATTACTGAGAAAACAAGCATGTCTCGCCAAAATGACACGTTTTTCATGACTTTATATCCATTAGAAAGATATATTGGGCCCCAAAGAAGTAAAATATACCATGTTCAATCTTGCCCTCTCTTTTAGAAACAGTGGACGACTTCCTGTTCTGCTTCAACACTTCAAATGGAAGTACATCATTCAGAACGCAGGACAATCCTGAAAGATATTAGTCTTTATGCATGGAAAGAGCTTTTCTGTGGATTCATAAGAAGTCTTTTGCCCCTCTCATCTGCAATTCCCCACTTTTTCTCGACCATTGTTCATCTCCTTCTGTCTGCAGCTTGGCTTTCATATCCTGACCTACTTTATCCGTTAAAAGACACTGAGGCTGCTGCTGCACTTGTTCTGGAAGAGATAATGGAGTTGGAGTCAACTCGAGTGATGTCTGAACGGCAGCGAGTGATCAAAAGCGGAGAAAAGAAGCAACCTCAGCACAAAAATGGAGCAGCGATACAATCTATGGGAAACAGCGCTCCAGTGTCGAGTTTCTCTCCAGCCCCGGGACCTCGGGCTAACGTGCTGCATTACAGGAGAGTCGGAAGGGGAAAGAGTCTGCCAGACAATGAAGTAATCCTTGTGAAAGTGATACCTTGAAAGCCTGTGCTGTAAGACGATTTCCAGGGTTGGAAGTAGTTTTTCTTCTTAATCAGGTGGCAAAGTCGTTAATCAAGTCCGACAAAACCGACTTCATTACATGCATCACCGTGTTATCATTAACATGTATTATTTTTGGACAACCTTGGTTATTTGTGTCTCTATTTTCCATCCCAAACCATTTTTACTACAAGCTTAAAAAATGCTATGTGTAGCTAGCCAGTTAGCATAGCTGACTTTCCAAATGAAATGTACCATACTGGGTGCTTTGCTAATATCATGAACACCAAAGATGATTTTAAAAATAGCTGTTTTAATATGCTTTATTATTAGTTTGCTACTTGGCACTTCTAACCCTAAAACCTGTGAAGGTTTAAACCACAATGTGAGATTCATTGGCTCTTTCTAATTCTATAGCTGAAAGTCTGATTTTGTAGAGTTTTTTGAAGTTGTGGAAATATCAACATTGCCCGTATATCATGCAACAACATGAACCAATCTTAACTAGCTAGCTCGCTGGCTAACATATTAGCAGCAGGGTCAAAATGTCTGCATGAGAGTGTCAGGTGTAAAGGCACTTTTGACATCACCTGATAGTCAAAAAGTTAAATTTTGGTCCTGTATCTGATCAAAATCCCTTCTGGATGTGGATGTAGGAAACCCAGAGACCAACCTAGATCGTGCTGAAAGGGCCACACGTCGCATTTATTCTGTTAAGTTGGACAACATCTGCAGCTAGAAAGAAGAACATCTGGGACTGGAACCAGAAAATGAATAGAAAACTGATGCAGAGCACTCACACTTAAAAACAATGTATTTTTACCGTGGGTTACTTGAAGTTGCTGCCAGTTATCACTCTTAACTGCACGCAGCTTGATGTGGATCAGCAGATGACTAGTTTGGTGTGACTGATACGCGCCATGTGAGACAGTCAGAGCTTACTGTAAGTGACAAAGCCGAGCAAACCGCTGGAAATGTGCTGAGGCAGCGATTGTCGCCCTCCCCCATCTACTCTCACTCAGAGATAGAGTCAGTTCCCAGAAGGCTGGAAGCGCTTGATTTTGAGAAACAATTAGAGGAGTCCACACTGCGGCTGAAAGTCCAAGTTATGCAAGTGTTTGTTGTGTGAAGTACAGGTGGAACTCATGGATGTTGACCTTTGTGCGTTTCCCAAGGATGCAAGAAAGAAATAATACCGTATTTGTTATGAATGCCTAATGGCTTTTTAAGAATAACAATCTGACATTTTCATGTGAATAACTGTCTTGCGCTGCACAGGAAGTGATGCATTTCATGTTTCTGGCATCAGCAGCAGTGTTGGGAAGAAACAACTGGCTGACAGAGTCACCTACAGAAGTTTCAGCAGGGGAAAACCCCTGGAAAAATTGATGTCTGGGTCATGGCCACACTGTCAGATTTCCATTTAATATGTGGGAAGCGAAGTGCAAGCCTACCACATCAACAGGCGCCAAAGCATCGGTGACGGCATCTGAATCAGAAAGGACAAAAACACCACCGTAATGTTTTGTTTTCAGGCTGAAGTAAGAATACAAAACAAATCTTGTGCCAATCAATATTTGCTCTACCAAAAAAACCGACCTTTTACTGTAAACTGCCTGGCTGCGGTCGCTCTGATTCACAAACTTGTTATGATGACGCCGCACTTTTATTTCCATGACACAGCAGCTGCAGTCACCGACACCAAATTACACATCGGGCAGCAGCGCATGTTTGGGAAGCGCAAACCGCAAATCAGCAGGACGCTACGATCTGTATGCAAAACTATAGCGCGAGGTACAGTGAGAGGAGGGAAAGCAAAGCAGGAGCGAGGTGTTTAAAGAGCGCTGCAGGGTTTGGTGAAGGAGGAGGCGGATTATAGGAAGCAGTACGTGAGATGGCAGATTGGCTAAAACCTTGTCAGCACATCTGTGTGGCCCTGGCAGTGGTGGATTGGACAAAGGCAGATCATTGGATCCAGATGTTGGAAAAGCTTTGGTGCGCCTGTGCCATGCCGGTCCTGTTCAAAGACGTTTTTTCTATTAATTCATGGAACTTTAATATTCAAATCTGTCGGCAAATCGTTTGTCTCCTGTAAAGTGAGCTGCATTTAGAGTGAAGACAAACTGTGTCAGGTGGTCTTTCTCTCAGAGGGAGGTAGCTCGGATGCTATCCAGAACAAGTACGCTGACATGTGGCGAGAACATCAACATCAACCTTTAGGAACATTTGAAAACATGGTCTTAAATCTGATGTGATTTTACTCAGACTATAAGAGCGTGCGCTGCTTAGCAGATGATTCACGCAGAGCTAGATGCAGGGCAGGGCGCAGCGACCCCGCCATAACACCTGCAGAGAGCAAAGTTGGAATCCAGCAAAACATTTCCTGGAAAACAGGAATTTGGCTTCCTCATACAAAATGCTTTCTCAGAATTTGCGGTTCCTGCTTGTCTGCAGCGTGGCATGCAGAAGATCTCACCAGAAAGTATGGGCCGAATTTGGCGAGAGGAGGCTCCCCGAGGAACCGTTTTGATTTACAGCTCCGAGGCTT
>CAEMYA010000116.1:149422-165615 GCA_903131615.1 Diplodus sargus
CAACGGTTTGAACTTGTGGTCAAGCTGTCCTTCGCTTTGTTGCTTTCCCACTGGCGTCGGTGCACAACGCAATGAATGATGGTTGGGTTTTTTTTTTGCAAAAGGTCTTTCCCAGAATAAGTCCCGCTGTGGTTTTCAGGGTCGGTGTGACTTGGAGAGGCGAACCTCGCTCGTGCTTCTCATGCATCACTTGTGTCAGTGTGTCCACACATGAAGAGCCAGAGATGTACTTCCTTCAGTTAATGTTCTCATTTTGAGATGGCTCGCTCGATGACAGAAAACAGTTGAATGGCACATTTATAGAAGTATCATAAACACATGCAGACACAGAAACACAGCTACTTATGAAGAGTGTGGATAGCTGGGTTGAAAAAGTTGTCCTTGTCATCTTTTTGTAGAAATTGGCCTGCAGCCTGAAAAGGTATGAGCTGGGATTGAATAGGATCTCTCTTTTTTTGGCTTGCCATTATTAAAAGATTGACAGATGAAAAAAAAGAAGAAATGTGTGTTTTAAAGGGTTAGGGTTAACCCTAACCCTTCGTACAGCAGCTTTACTCCCGAATGTGTAGGGGAGGTACTGACTTCAAATGAACATATACATCAGATGCTTTTTAGGAAGAGTCTAATCAGAGATAAAAAGCAATATTTCAAAATGACTTTAAAGGGATAGTTCACCCAAAAATAAAGAAAAAGTCAGTCATTATCTACTCCACCCCATGGTGATGGAAAGCCGGGTGATTTTCACAAAACATCTCTGGAGCTCTGCAGCCTTCTGCTAAAACTCCTGAGCACCTTAAACTGACTGTCTCCTAATTCAAGTAACCTAAAAAGTGTTTCCCACACATATACTTCACTTGAGCCATCCAAAGTATATTTAGCGACTCATTTTAAGCATTTTACACTTATTTCTTTTTAATCTATTTGGCATCTCAAGCTTTCAGAGACTCGTCATTGTTTTGTTTTACCTCTCAATCTGCCCACTGTGTTTACTGCATGAGGTGTGAGTGCAAACATTGTTGACAGCATGTTTTATTTTAATGTGGACTGCGGTAAGAGTCGACATTGCCAAGGCACGATTTAACGCGATCCCAATACACAATAAACAATAGGACCTCCTTGCGTCCTTGATCTTTGCACAGATCCTTGAATAACCAGAGGCTGTGTCTTCACAATGCGGGACTTTGTGGTCCTCCGTTTGACGCAATAAAGCAACTGTGTAATCAGGCTAATCAGGTTGGTTCCTGTCTCGATTAGGTTGGAGTAATTTGGTACGAAATAGTTGAATCATTCATTGAAATCTGCTGACGAGGGAACACTTGCACACCTCGCTGCAACCTTCAATCAAGCAGTAAATATGTCAGGTTTGAATGCTCATAAAGCAACACCCCTAATTTAATCTCGTTTGACTATAGTATGGTATTATATAGGGGGGGTTATATATCCTTCGGCTTGAGATGAAGAAAAGAATGTGCCTCGAACTTTGGGGAAGATGCAACATGAAGATCTGTGCCCTGGCAACGTTGTCAGCACTTACTCAAATGCATTCTTCTCCAAATTCAGACTCCACTGAAAGATATTTTCATCCATAATCGAGTCTGACTGCAAATAGTTTCTTGAATCAAGTTTCATTTTTTTGATTTTAGTAAACGATCTGCCTTAGTCCTTCCCGTTTCCAGACACAGGCACTCAAACAAGTTGATTTCTCTGGGAAAAGGGTTCAGGTATTTCACCATGCTGCCTGGTTTTCCTTAATTTCAAGAAAAAAGAAATACGACAGGATGAAGGTTTCTTGCAGGGCTCAAAACTTTGTTGTTGCATCAGTCCTCCTGTGGGTGTGGGGGCTTGTATAAACAGTGGTACACTGTGGTTTTACACCCTCACAGGTTAATCACCTTCAACAATTTTCCCCTTTGTATAATGATGTGTCTCTATGTGGAGAATCTGCGGTGGGAGTACAATCCAAGGGTTTATTTTACAACCCTGGCACAGCACGCATGCAGGTAAGTCACCTGAACAATTCAAGAAATCCTGCTTTCGTCAGTGTCCTTGGGGATCTTGCGTTACACGGCAATGTGAGAGGCCAAGGAGACCGGCATGATAAGGGTCGAGAGAAGAAAAAAAAAAGTTTCCGTGAGCGTTGCAGATTCCTATCGAGAGGTGCTGAGCTCGTCAGTTCCGCATTTTTGGACACCGAGATACTTAGATTGTACACTGATGAGAATCATGAAACTGTGCATGATGAATGTGTCTCCTGCAAGAAAAGAAGAAGAAAAAAAATCTACCTGTGTCTCTGTCTCAGTCTGCCTCACCTTTCCAAATCTGTCAAGTATCAAGATACGCGCAGAGCAGCAGCTTCCAAAATCAGCTGGATTGCAGCTCTTGTTCTCATGTTTGGTGATCTGTCAGCCGCTGCCAGAGCTGTGTCTCTTTGCAAGACATGCGATACTGTAACAGGAGGGCATTGTCAGGCCGGACTGAGTCAGAGGGTGTTGAGAAAGAAACTCACAAACAGTGAGCGAGGGCACATATTTACCGGTGAGTGAGGGACACACTGGGGTTTCGCTGCTGAGATGCGAAGAGATAGACTTTTTCGGTTGGTTAGATGGTTTAAAAAGATGAGCGCAGGAGTAATTGGACAAGACAAAACAAGTGTGAAGGTACAACTTACCAAGAACATCGACTAAAAAATGTCAACAAGTTTCTTTGACGCATCTAAATAATCTTGATCACCTTAGCTTAGCATAAAGACGGCCACACATGCAGCTACAAGCACTTATTGTACCGAACTGTTACGAAGGTCTCTTCTTAGTGTTTATGTTAGGCTAAGCTAAGCTAACCATCAGGTATCTTTCCTGTGATGGATACTTTTGTACAGTAATTAAGCTACGTGAGGCTTTAATTCAATTACGACTATTCCAATATCTGTTCCCTAAATATGAAGCTACAGAAAGTAGAAATTTAGCTTAGCTTAGCTTAGCATGAAAAAAATGAAAACTTGAGCGAACAGCCAGCCTGGCTGCCATCACATCTGTAGCTTTATTCTTTATTTGAATATCATTAGCTTAATCCAATGCTAAAATCAGCTAATAGCAGCTAGTCGTAGCAATATGCGTGTTATTGATCTTCTCGAGCCAACTCGCTAGCAAGAAAACTCTCAGCAGCAAATTGAATTAGCCTTTCTCAAAATGTAGAGTTTTAGGTGCTGGGCAACCTGATTGCAAGATTAATTCATTCTTTGTGGATTTGGGAATAAAATAATCCACCTCAACACTTTAAATCTCTCTCACCTGCAACTTTTCAGACCCAGTGTCTCAACTCTTTTTTTTTTGTCAGGAGCACTCGTCTGAAAAGAAAAACAACGCAAAACAAACCTTTCACTAAGCTGTCACTGACACGTCTTAATACACTACAGTCTTGATTTAATGACATGTCATGAGCGCGGCCTGAGTCACTCTTCTTGGCGGAGATGAGGCTCTTACAATCACACCGGGGAGTTGATGGAAATCTGTCAGAGGGATGCGTCTCTTTCCTCACTATACATACAGAGACGCTCTTGTTTCTGGCCTCGGCCGGATGTGTGTCACGTGCGTGCTGATGTTTTAGGGCTTGCTCTCTCTGTAAGGTTCATGTAGGTTAAAGTTTGTTCCTCGTGGTGCTGCAAAGGAGCGTCGATAAATTCGTACGTGACATCTTAACCTGGATCCTCCTAATGTGCGTGAGACATCTGCACTTGGAGCTAAACTAATATCTTGGGGGGAGCTTTTTGTTGTAGTATATTTGCAAAGCGAGAGTCTTAAAGCCTTCCAGGATTACGGCTTTAGACAGTGGCATTTCTCGGGGATTATGCTGCATATACTGCTTGTACTCTTCTTGATGCCAATTCACATAGAGCTCGAGCCAAGGCAATGAACCCGCTGACATTAGATAAGGCAGAAGATGTGAGTACAAGAGGGATTTTGCGCTCACACCTTTGCCGCTTTGTTGCATTAAGGCGGGTTTTTGACGCTCGATTTATCAGACTGATGGCATCTATGACGTAGTTTAGAAAAGACGACAGCTGGTTTTCAAAGGATTACTGAGAAGGGAGTGAGGGGAATTCAGTCTTTTTCTGCAGGTAAGGGAGATGGCAGAGCGCTTGCTCGCGGGGGCCCGATCCAGAGTTTTTTCTCAGTCGAGGGACGCTCTCCTCTCCTCGCTGCCTCCGTCCAGCTGATCCAACTCAACCACGGCTGGCAGGGAAGCGAAATTTCCGTCTCTCTGTGTTTGCAAACCAGCTTCCTTCCCCGGCCAAAAGACAGAACAGGCTGCTATTAATTACAAAGAAATATTATCCTCTTGCGGGAGGTTCGCAACAACCCGAGTATCCAAAGCAAACAGATACGGTGTGCTTGGAAGCTTGGTGCCTTGTACAGCTGCCATGCCAAATCCAGGCCCACAGATCCTCTTACAGCAGATCAGAGCGAGGGGAGGAGGGGATGGTTTGTTATCTGCATGCTGCAGCATCGTAATTCCAATTTCATCTTTACTTCTTGACTCCAAAACTGATAGGAAGGCAGAATGCAAGAGCGACTTTGTTGCATTTCCTGTCGGAAGCTTGCGACTTTGGACGAAGTTCGACAAACAAACTTTCTGCAGGATCGGAGGAATCTGATTGCACGAGCGCTCGAAAAAACTTCCCAACGCGCGGCGTGATAGCAGATGGTTGTGTGGGAGGTTGTGAGTTTTTAAACATGCATAACACCATATCAACCCTGCAAAACAGCGCGGGAGGACGAGGGAAGATTGCATTCATTACACTCAAGATGTTACATTTTGTTGTAGGAGGCCTTTCCAAGGTCAAGAATTAGTGTTTTTCCATCGGGTGGTCCTTTCGCTGATACCGTTTGACTGAAAACATGATGCATTCATGGTCTTTGAAGTATATTTTTACACTCTGAAGGCAGAAACCATTAAAAGAAGTCAAGCAAGTCACCCCCATTTATCTTGAAAGGGAGTCAGTAACCGAACCTCGTCGAAACTGTCAATTTACAGATGAAACCTCTAAAGCTGGGGGCCCCTCGACGTCGTCCCGCAGTACTGTACATAAACACATCGTAAATAGCCATTATTCTCTTGACGTTACCTGCAAACTGTGAGGAGAGGACATCCTGTGCAGTCAAAGGGAGAACACTCAGTGTCAGGATGATGGATGAGGCCGGGCCGCGTTGTTTTGATGGAAAGATTTGGAGGGAGATCTGTTTGTGGAGGTGTGCGAGAGAGATGATACCCAAGTGGGCTGCTTGAGTGACAGCAGAGGTGCAACACACTGCCGCTGGTCTTTGTGCAAACAGTGAATTTGTGCGTCCCAGAAGAGAAGGCAGGAGCGGGGGAAACTCTCGCGGCTTGAACGAGGCCGCCGAACGTGTCGGATGTGATGACAGTTCCAGCTCACAGGCTCGGCTGGCGCATGATTAACTTTGAGGAACTTCGTGAAGTTTAAGTACCTTTTTCTATTGCGCAGAACATTTGAAACAAGTGTGGTGACTTTATTGTACAGGTCACATTGTATTGTAATGATTTCCTAAAAAAAAAGAAGTTGAAGAGAATGTTTCCTGGACGGAAGTACATAGATGTAATCTGGCACTAATTATAGGGAAACTCCAAACATGTCCAGGTAGTGACTTTGAATGAATGTGTAGAAAGTCCCTGACTGAAGTACGGTTCAAATCTGAGCATTTGACTTTACATAACTTTATACTGTTTAGTTTTACAGGTCATGAATTCAAGTGTTGGACAAATTACATCTTTTAAACTGGTGATGCACCAGACAAGTTAGTGAAACATTACAGTTATAAGGATGCATCTTCTGGGAACCATGAATGTCCAAAAACATGTTCATTTATAAGAAGATGTTGAGATATCTTACAGGATAATAAAAATAAAGAATTTGCCTGCTGGTGTCACTGCAGGGAATCAACAAAGACAGGAGGATTTATCATCTGGGGACTACGAGTGAACATAATGCATCTATTAGCCCTTTCAGATTGGACAGAAACCCACTAAACATCTGGCTTTTGTCTTTAATGACATTCATTCCCACATGAAATGACTCGACAGTGGTCACCAACGTTTATCCGAATGGCAGCGATTTAGAAACATGACACCGCGGGTGGACACGTTAATTTTTACGGCACAAAACCGAAACCACTTTTACATTGTCGCCGGTCTCCATGCTGCTTTTCTACTGGTGTGTGTTGATCGTGATGTCGAACGTGGAAAAGAATGGCAATGGGAGCGGAGTCAGACACACAGGTCAGATCATACAAACCAAGTTTTATTTGCAGACAATAAATCATTTTTAGAAACAGCATTCTTGACTTGACACTTGGCTTAAATGACTGTGTTACCGTCCAGGCTAAAAGAAGGGGGCCTCTCCCGACGGCGAGTATGTATGCGTGGACTCCAACACTGTCATCAAAGCCTCCGTCAACAGTGTCATTCTGCAGGAGGCTCAGGGGAAGACAAACAGCCGAAGCATGCTCGTATCGCTGACTTGTTGAGTTGTTGAGTTGAGGCCTGTGATTTTTCTGCCTCCCTTCACCTCCCACAACGCTCACTTTTGACTTTCAACAGCAGAGTTAAAAATAGTTCATACTATTTGGTCTGCTGCTAACAATCACACACAATGAATTCATCCCATGACCAAAACTTGGACTACATGATGCTGAATTATTTCTTTTTTTGACCTCCTGTTTATACCAACGTTTTCACGTGACCGATATCTGATTCCTGCGTTTTCACCGGAACTCTTCTGTTTACACTTCCAACAACCTGCATGCAGAAGTGACGTCCGGATGTGATCGACGTTAAAGGAATCTGGGCCGTCTTTACTGCAAACGAACAATCGCAGTGAACAAAATAAGACATAAATATACAAGCTCATGTTTTGTGAAACATCACCAATGGTCCATTATATTGTGAGATGATGACAGAAGAGGAACAAGATGTTTGAACTCAGAGTCTGATTTTTGTCAAACCATCAGTGGTTTAATGGTTTATGATGATCTCAGAACAGTTAAGCTTCCCGATATGGTCCGATCCAACGTATTTGGCTTCTCAACGCACCTTGGAAGGAGATGAAGTTCAAGGATGGCACAAAGATGATTTATCAATATATCAGTTTGGTTTCTGCCAAGGAAAATATCAGTTTCTGTCATTGTTTGTGGTTATTTCCTGTTTTATTTTTTGAATTGTCTCCATGTTTCCTGTTTTGATTTTCACTTCCTGCCGTTGTCCCATTCCCGCCTTTTATTTTCCTGTTCACCTGTTTTTCATTTGTTAATTTCTCCCTTTTACGCCTGAGGTTTTTCTCTAACTTTGTCAGTTCGTCTGTTTTTGTCATGTCTCCTGCCTTCCTGTGTATGTTCCCATTCCTGGTTCCTCATGTTCTGGGTTTCTTCCCCACGGATTTTTGGTTTTCCCTCTGTTTTTGTATTACGGTTTAGTTTCCTGGATTCTGCTTGTTGCCCTTCTTGTTGCCAGCCACTTTGTTACTCGCTTTTTGGATTTTTGGAGTTTGGATCATTGAACGTTGGAATTCATCTTCCTTCGTCTGTGTGTGTCATTTTCGGCCCGCAGTTTAATCGGATTGTAACAGTTCCTGTTGTGTTTGAACAAACTCTAGCACTTAAAGTCCCTCAAATCAGTGGTCGACCGGTTAGTGAACCTCTCGACCTCGTCTCTTTGCTTTACACTTGCTGTCTTTCCACACGAGGTCTACCTCAGAAAGATGATCTCGGTGACTTTTTTCCAGGCGTTACACGTTGACGTCTTTATCCAGAGTCAACTCACAGCCGAGCAGCTGCTGACGGACAGGTTCGACTGTTATGGAGTCGAACTTGTTACCTTTTTGTTGGGAAACGGAGGCCAAAGATGCCGTCAGCCGCGACTGGATGTTCTTGTCACCTTGTCAGGTAAGGAAAGAAAAGGGATTTCGCCAACAATGCACTGTAAGCCCCCTCCAAGCAAACTAAACAGGCCAGACAGTCCCTGAGCTCTGGGATCTTCTTGTTGCACCTCGGGAGATATTCTCCAATGACTCATGTGTTTCTTTCTCACCTTTATTTATCCAGAGAAGTTTTTGCTGAGCCGGCACGCTCCCCTCTCTGCATCGCCCGGCTCATAAAGTTTCACGGCGTCACACCTGGGAGCCGCTCGGTGAAAGCCACAGTCTTCTACTGTTGACCGCTCAGCAGCTTCCACTGGCTTTGTCGGTGGGTAGAGTATTTTGCTCAAGGGTACTCCTGACAGTCAGTGTTGAGAGAAGAGTGAGTTATGCTTTTTTTCACTTCCTCTACCCAGAGTTTTCCAGGCAGACTGGGGATATAAAGTGGTCCAACCTCGCCGACACAAGCCTGTGTGTGTGTGTGTCTGTTTCCAGGCTACCGTAGGAGTTTGGATAATTCATCTTTGGGGGATTGACAGGTTCGATGACCAATGCCAGTGATTCATCGATTACTTTGCCAGGTGCTGAGATTGCTGGCTTGCAAACTCTGCGCTAGTGTACTTTTATTTTTGGAAAAGAGACGACTGCTTTCCTCCCAAAAGATCAATCTGCAGCCTGAAATATTATGTTCTCATGTCGTGTCTTCACTGTACAAAGGCAGCTCAGATGATTCAACATGCCTAATTATTTTTTCATACGCAGACCGAACAAGTTGTACTGTACTATGCAATCCAATCCTCTCCGGTAGAATAACGATTAAAAAAGTTCCAATTTGTATGAAAGTGGATGTTTGAGTCTCGTTCCCAATTTGTCAAATACTGACACTTCCCAGTTTCCCCAACTCGTCAGATACTGGCGCTTTGGGAAGGCAGTCAAACTGACCGACAATCTGAAAACCTCAATATTTGACGAGTTGGGAACGAGGCTCAAAAATCAACTGGACCCGACCCAGCTTACATTCTACACAAGCAAAACAAAGTGAGAGCATATAAAAATAAATAAACAGGCAAGTTTGAAAGACAGTTGGTTTGTGGACCGTTTTGAAGCCTGAAATTTGGCATAACCATGAATCTAATGACACGGTATGATTTCCCGTCTTTACGCTAAGCTTGCTGAATCCAGCATCATATTAAAGGACAATGGAATTTCTTTTTTACTATCATGGTATTTGTATTCTTTCTAAATATACCCTTTTTATAGTCGGGGTCAAAAAGTCCTCTTACGGCTAAGGATAACTGCGCTGTTTTTAGAAAATGTACATTTTACAGTTACGCATGATTTGCTGTTTAAAGTGTAACCCTTGTGAAGGTGAACCGTAACCTACAATCCTGCAGGCGTCGTAAAAACAAACAAAATAAAGCGGCTCGCACGGTGCAGGTTAACGCTGAAAGAATCCAAACCATCGCAGGAATGATACCTGATGGTCCAGACGGAGGCCAAAGGGGAGGAGGTCACCTGCTTCAAACGAGTACAGCACGTTATATTTGAGAGAAAACGCCAACTGTCATAAATGCGAGTACTCCCAAACTTGAGTCATGTCGGGGCGTAAGTGTTTCTTTTTACGACGTGGCCCTCGAGGAGCCGCGGGGCTTTGGGAAGGGCTTGTCCTCGGGCCAGCGCCGACGTGCCAGGATCTCCCAAAGAGCCGTCAATGTATGGAGTTACCTGAATAATTTGTTTCAGATGCTTTTATTAAAATTCCTCTCGGGTGATATTATTCATGTGACATGTATATACAAGGCGCCTTTTTGTCTTCACATCATTTTGGGAGATCTTGTTTCTGGAGAGCCGAGGGAAGGAAAAGAAACCTTCAACTTGAAGATTCATCTGGCTGGAAAGTGCCTGCTGAGGCGAACACATCCTCCCAGAGCAGGACTGCTTTCTCCTCCATGGTTGCCCAGAATCAAAACGTCGAGCGCACCAGACACACACACACACACACACACACGAGCGGTTTTAAGTTTTTGGATGGACGCAACACGGTCAGTGTCTTTCCAAAGTTCATAATTTCTTTGCTTTGAGTGGGTTTCTCTTCCTGAAAAGCCAGTGATAATTACCAGCATGAATGAACATGACCACCACCATTTATTTCCTGTGTTTAAGGCAGCACCGATTCCATTACACAACCATTATTTAGTCTATGAGTTCTGCCAACGGCAATAAAAATCGAGACGATCTCCTCCACGGTGGAACTTGCACCCCTCGACACATTCATTCAGAGAAGAAGCTGCCAGCGAACTGCAAAAAGTATCTATCTTTATATCTCCTCTTCGGTCTCAAAAACAGACTTTTCACCTCAACTTGGCTCACTTATCTGTGTTTATCCACTTATAATCAATGTGTGTGAAGAAATCAAAGAGACAGGTATGCACATTTACACATTCCTTGATCTGTAAATACAAACGTCTGCCACCTTGTAAATCTGTCCGGAGTCCAACATAGCGAGAATTCTTTCAGAAGGAGTTTTGCATTTCTAGGATATCTTATATATATTTCCAGCATGGTATGTTCTCTTTGTTTATTCATTATATATCTCTTTCATGCATCTTTTCCTTCCCCTTCTACAGTGAAGGGATTTACGATTGGGTGCTTAAAGGTGCAATATGTAAGAATGACCAACAGGAAGTGAAAAGATAACAGTAATATTGATGTTATGATGTCCATGTATTGTGTTGCAGAGACAGTTAGCATGCTAAAGTTCCTGTGCTAGAGGTATAAAAACCACTTCCACCACTTCCCTGACCGCTAGCTGCCCTGCTAACTGAGCTAACTAGCTAATGACAGCTATAGTTAGCAGTACTCTGGTGATACGCTGTCCCCGAGCCCTCAGTGCTAATTTGGACACCGGTGTCTGTAGCAAGAGACAGGAGACGGTTAGCTTAGCTTAGCATTAAGACCGGAAGTAGGGGAAATCAGCTACCTTAGCTCCTTCCATGAAGTGGGTTGCATCTTGTTTAGTTTTGACAAAAAGTAACAATGAGAAGTTGGGGTGTTGTTAAGTGTCACACACTTAGCTTAGTCATTATGCTAAGCTAAGACAACCCTATTTCTATCTTCTCATTTAAAGCTGCAATAACCAATTTTCATTCATTTTTACTTCATACTCCAAACGTAGAAGGGGGCAGCATGTTATCAATGTAGCCGCTAACTGCGGCTAACTGTAGCTAGCAAGTATTGTTTCATATCAGTGGCTAGTGGCTAGCTGGTTAGCATTCACATAAACTGAACAACATCATTTCAAATTATTATTTCTTCATACTTGTTGATATATATTTAGATTTTTGAATGTTTTAAACAAAAAGTCTTACATATTGCACCTTTAAGCAAGAAAGTGAGCAAGTCTGAAGTTTTCCAAATCACCTGGCCAGTCACATAATACAGTATGCCTTGTAAAAACTCAAACATTACCACAAAATCACAGCAGCTTTTACTTGTATCTGTGTGCCAGAAATGAGAGGAAACGTTCATCCTGATCCTGGAGGCAAGAAAAACCTGCTTGTTTCCTCCCAAATCTGCGTCCACGCTTCACCGAGATGCCTCACAGTCTCCGCTCAGTCTCATAAAACTTGACCCTTTAAAAGCTGAATTGGATTGAGTCGTACGTCTTTCGTGGAAGATGTGAGCGCTGATGAGCACTCTGATGCGCAACCGTTGTTCCAGAGAGATTTCACACGAGCGTGAAGCCAAAAGAAGTCAGTGAGCTGTTGCGGGGACACGACGGGAGTCGAACGCGGGCCTGTTTCTACTGCTCTGGCGTGAGAACAGCTGGCCTGCCTCAGGGCCGAGCGCTCGCCAGCCTCTTTCTGACCAACATGTGGATGCGAGGAGAAGCCTAATGTACCGTTTCCCCCCCTAATTAGCCTGAACTCGGCACTGTTATCTTAAGGAAATCCTGATTCGGTCAAACTGCGGATATGACAGGAGCAGACAGGCTAAATCAATACTTCTTGAGGAGATTATCGCTGGCAGAGCTAAGAGAGCGTCACCGGTGAAGTTTTAAATATTTCCGACACTTCATCACCAGCCCGCGTACCGACATGTCACGGATGTTTGACGGTGGCAAAAAAAGGCAAGCGTGCATTCACAATAAGCACCTGCTAGCTCCACTTTGTGAGCAGCTCCAGGAGACTGAACCTATCACACTCATGTAATCTGTCTTCTGTCTGACAAAATAATAAGTCTCAGTCTTCTTCGTGGAAAAAGAGAAAAAAAACAGCACGGAGGAGGCGGAGTGCAAACCAAAACAAGCAGGTTGATTTTTCCATTTGATAAGAGCGGAGTGGGAACGTTCCCTTATTTGAATATTTACAGTCCAGTGGCATCTGCATGTGCAGGGGTCGGGTTTTTCCAAAACGGCCGCGGCTCCGTGTAGGAAGGTCATACCTGGGTGAGATGCCTCTCACACACAGAACACATTTCCAAGTCTGCACACTTTGGCACACTTCAGCGCCGAGAGGTTCGTGTTTTGGCCTGTTGCATGAATGTGATTTAGAGAAAAAAAAAAAAGAAGGTACAATATTGACTTTACTTGTGTTTTATAAAAAGTTAAGTGAACTTTTACCTACAGTTCAAAAGTTCAACCTTTGGAAATCGAGCATCTGTTGTTAAAATCGGCTTCGGTCATCGTGGTTGGTTGGTTTAATTAAAGTTTGATTGTTTCGTATGAGTGCCAACGGTACCAATCACACAAACTGGACTTTGGGGGAAAAGGGTTCTCGGATCCCGGCCAGGGTCCCTGTTGTGAAAGCACCATGAGGCATTTTATTACATTTATCTGTTGAATTAAGTTGAGCTAAAGAAAAGTATGGAATCATTGGGTGGATTGAACTCAAAGTCTCAGGATGAATAAATCCAAGAGACTTCGGCGATCTCCTGTTCATCTCGGCACCAGCTGGTCAATCAACGAGTCGTTGGAGTCCGACGAGCCCCAGCGAAGCAAAACGTCAAAACTGAAGGTGTACGGAGCTTAAAGCTTCCTCACTCGAATGCCTCTGCCTGGCGATGAGTCAGGGACAGATTCAGAATGAGTGAGAGCGACCCGGGTGATGTTCCTCACTTCTTCTAAGCCTTCACAAAGAGGGCGTTCTCACAACATGATTGGCTGGGAGGACAATGACCCCAAGCTGCTTCCACTCCTCAATCAGGAGTCGGTCTCCACGCACAGGTGATCTGAATCCCCTGCAATTAGTCCAGAGGGACCAAAACAAAGAAGGACAGCTAGTCTTAAACAACACTCATGATTTGTAGTAAAGGGTTCCAACTTCTTCGAGACAATTCAGCAGGACATCAATGTGCTGCGTCTGAAATAAATCTGCCGTTGGCTATTGAGCTCCTTAAAAACTGAAGGTTTTATCGCTCAGATCTTTTGGAACCGAAGTCGAGCTTGAGTGTTTTAGTTGACGAAGGAAGTGCTAAGAATGCTACGTCAGGCGTATTTGAACCTCGGCAGGTCGCAGGCCACAGACGCTCGATTCTTCTTTCTCGTTCCTTGGCGCGAAACACCTTCAGCGGACCGGCCTTTGGACTGGAAGCCATTCCATGGCAGCGGCTCACCTCCCAGACCTCCTCCTTCAAAGGCGATTTCAAAGCGGAGAGGCATATGGTCCTCGTTTTTTATTCAATGAACTGGCCGTCGGTCGAACCCGGAGCTACCTGGTGCCGAGGTCGGCGCTAACCGCGGGCGCAGCTGATCTGACGACTGAACTCTCGCCGTGTTTTTATTGCCTCGACAGATTCTGTGTTTTGAGTTTTGCTTTGTTTTCTCTCTGTTTCGTGCGATTGAAATGCTAAACGTGTCCTGCGCACAGGAGATCTCTTGTTTAAGAAAACTTTGCTGTCAGTGGGATTTCCTTGTTCAAATAAAGTTGTCAAATCAAATCAAATCACGGCGGCTGCGGACAGTACCGCGTTTACATCTGTCGGCATTGAGGGCGAATGCATACGTTACAGTGCCTATGAAGTCAGCCAGGACCCATGAGAGAGACCCATGATGCACTTGGTGGGAGCGCGTACCTCCCTCACAGCTCGTAATGTACCACGGCGAGGCAGAAAGCGACAGTGCGTATGTAATTTGTCAGGGGGGAAGTGTGTCATGCATACTTGCGAGTTTGAACACTGTCTGCAGCCGTCAGAACCTCCCAGTTCTGATTTTATATCTTCGTTGCCAGCCTCGGACTCTCGCGGCTCCGACTCGGAGCAGCGGCGGCGCTCGGGCCCTCAAACCTGGAAACGAACTCCGAAACAAACAAACAGACCCGGGCTTCTGCTTGGAGAGCTGCCTTGTTGACTCTCTGGATTTCCCCAAGTGACTCAGCGGCTCGACCACAAACGCACACCTGTTATCAATCTGTTTGCCGTCGTTTGAAAGTTCAGCTTTGGAGTATTTTGTTTTCGGGTTGCGGTCGCCCGCTACTAAATTAGTAAGCTGCTCAGATCTGGAGGTAAATAGGTGACAAACAATAACCGCCACAAGAAAAGAACCAACGCTGTCGGGACGCTAAAATCAAAAGTTGCACATTTTGGATGATGTAGTAAGTATACAAATAAATAAAGAGACGGTGCATAAAGTCCACATTAACAGTCTAAAACAAATAGAAAACCAGATAAAAAAGATAAACATTTAAATAGACAAAAGTCACAAAAATGAGCGTTTTCAACTTAAAGGGTAATTCCACCAATTTTGTGAGTTTGGGAACAGTTACCTGTGGCTCCAGAGGAAGCTGCATTTCATCTGATTAATTGGCTGAGTTGCATTGTGGGTAACGTGGGCGCCAGGTTTTGAAAAAGAAGGAAAATGCTCAGAATAGAAAAAGGTGTTATCGCTTGTTCTGCTGAATCGATTTGGATCATTTGTTTGCGCCTGATTTAAAAAATAAAAAAAAAAACCTGGGGACTACATTACCCAAGATGCAACTCACTCTATCTTCGCACTCCTATAACACTGTCGGACTGTTTAAAAGCAGACAATCAAAAACAAATCAGCAGAATATTATATTCTGTTTTTGTATTTTTCACATCCTTTTTTATTTTCAAACCCTGGCATCTACAATCACCCACAATGCACCTCGGGCCACTGAGTGACATCACTGGAGGGTATTAATCAGATTAGATGCAGCTTTCTCTTGACTCGACACTACCTGATTACCTGACCTATTCACACCTGTGCCCTTCCGATGGTCACATGCAAAAAAACCCGCGTTCAGCCCGGCGTGACGAGCAATTCAATACGTGTGAAAATGCAAATAATTAACAGGAATGAAAAGATAAATCACGTCCCACTGAGGAAGTACCGACTAAAAACAGGCAGTAGTTTGACAGTGAAATGTCGTGGCGTGGAGGGGAAGCGAGCGCGAGAAGGGCAGCGGGTGAACCAACGGTCACACGTGCCTTCAACTCGCCGGGTTGTTTCATATGAGAAGAAGGTTTTTGGATTCTGAACAAAGGTTTCTTTTTTTTCCTTTTTATTTGAACTGTTGGACCCAGAACGTGGCTTTAATCTCCAACCAGATGTATTCATCTGACGCTCACCTCCTCTCCGCGAGTGGTGACAGACACGATCCTGACGCTCTTTGAATAAACTCTCCACAGTTTTCAATTAATGCCATCTTTAAATCATATAAAAACAATGTGAAAGTCCACAAAAACAAGCGTTTCGCATTGAAATCTCGATCGAGTTCGCTCTGAAACAATGCAGCGAGACACAAGAAACCCAAATGAACACCCACATAGCTTTAATGTAACTGATTTGTATTGCTTTAATGTTTTTTTTTCTCCTTAGGAACAGGTAAGCCATGACAATATAATGTAAATGATAAGCGCAAACAAAACTTGAGACCCTTTTGTACATCCATAGTAGCACATTCATACAACAAGTCCCATCTGTACATACGGGTCACAGAAATCACTTCTTTTTCGCTGAAACAAGGCGACGCTCGACTCAAAGCCAACAGGCACGACGCAAGTTTAATTCAGCTGAGTTATTTTTATTTTTTATAATTTCATAAACGACCAGCAGTCGCTTCAGCGGCGCCGCACCTCTTCGCCTTCAGCCCGAGCGCCGCCGTACATTCCTCCATCCGTCAACACCGACCGTTAAAAAACCGCGATAATGCGACGATGAAACGGGATTTGTCAGGAAAAAAGAAAAAGAAAACAAAACAAACAGAATAAATAAGAATAAATAAATCATTAGCTGACTTTTTTTTTTTTT
>CAEMYA010000116.1:177972-217837 GCA_903131615.1 Diplodus sargus
CCCCCTGTCTGCAGGCAGGGTGAACCTACACATGTTGAAGTAAGGAGTCTGTGGCGACACAGGGAAGCTGGGGGTCTGGGGGGAAATCTCACCACCGCCTCCTCCGAAGGCGGGACTGTTGGCAAAGCTGTCCGCGTCGTCGTCCTCGAACGCCTCCCGGTAGCTGTGCATGGGACCCTGGAAGAGAAGGAGATAAAATAATCCCAAAGGGAATTCTTGATGTTTTGGAGCATGTGGCTCAGAGCTGGAGTTCAATCTGGTTTCACACTATGCAAACTGAATTCTGACCTCTCTGGGTCTTCCTCCCGGGTTGAGGGCCAGATTGTGGGCGAAGTCCGGTGAATCCACCATCGGCGTGTTTTCGTGGCTGCTCTGGTACTGTCCCTCGCTGGTGGTCCGACGCCGGCCCGTCTCCTGCGTCACTTCGGGGGTCATTCCTCTGGAGCGCACCCCTGAAACGACCCAAAATATTCACCGCGCGGAACTGTCAACGCTCGCTTTTTATATGTCTAAAATCAAAAGTGGGAACACAGGCAATAATCTTTTGATCTGTAAAGGAGCATTTTTGTGTCTGTTAATTTTCAACTTTTGAAAGCTGAACCCTGACTTTACCTTCAGGCGAGCCAGACAGAGAGAGACAGAGAGTGAAAGAGGTTTGTAAAGAAGCGAAATGAAGGGTGTGAGAAGCAGTGGAAAAGGAGAAAACATGGCAGAAACTGGAAAGCCATGAAAGAAGCAATATAAGTGATCGTAAAATAATTGGAAACATGGTTGGGAAACAGAAAAAAAGCTTCTAGTAAATGCAGGAATAAATGCAACAAAGTCAGAAAATAAAAAGCGAGGGAAAGTGGACAAACCAGAGAAGGAATAGGAGCGGTGGCGGTCAGATTGTTGCGGTGACATGCTTTCACTGATGCCCCGAATACGAGCGTTGTACTCTGATCCCAGGGAGGGAGGTCAGGGTGGTTGGATGGAGGAGGAGAAAGGTGGAGGAGGAAGGTGAGAGGAGGAGTGCAGAGGAGGAAGCAATGGTGGGAAGGGTTGTCCATACAGCAGGGGGATGGATCAAACAGAAAAGGAGAAGAACAGTCAGAACAGAAATGGATCGAGTGAAAGTGAAGAGAAAATGTATCAGAGGAAATGAATCTGCTGATGATTACATAATGTTCAAAAACAGGAGGAGATGATAACTTTGCTCCACTGGGAGGCGCCTGAGAGCTGCCACATGGTTTCACATAAAGGTAAACATGAATGCAGACAATGCATGGAAGCTGGAGCCTCTGAACGCTCGGCTATTCTTACTCCCATCCCATCTCCACTCTCACCAGCTCTGCTTTATTTCAGCTGCAGGAGCTAATTTTACCACTACGGGTCATTCCTCTGGTGCGGCACCCCATGATGCATCTGTAACAGAAACTGCTGAAAGCTGCACTGCTCACATGCTGACCGGTGTTAAAGACTAAAGGTGCTTCCAGCTGAGGTTGAAACTTTGATAAATAATCTCTGTTTGAATCTAGTGAGCCTTTTCTCCATTCCAGGTGTTGCTTATGCTGAATTTTTAGGACTATACGAGGGATTTTTGCTTATTTACAACAACTAACTTCATATCTCACCTCAATATTTTAAAGGCTGTCACTGTTTCTATTCATTTTTAATGGTAAAGCAGCTGTATGTGCTTCTTATTTTGAAAAGTCTGCATTCTAGTGCCATTATGTCTGCAGCAAAGTGTAGATATCTTAGATATAGATATACATTGTGCATCTTCTGTGCATCTTTGTGGGTTTTGTAGAACTGTTTCACTTGTCTGTTTTTACTTGTCTATGTCTGTGTACTTGTGACAATAAAGCTCATCTTGACTTGACTTGAAAAGATGCAAAAAAAACTGGTGTGGTCCAATAATGTATATGAACCAATATTAACCCAAAAGCAACACTATATATGTTCTAAACTTTGAATGCACTTCTTCATTTCATCTCCTGTTCAAGAATGAGAGTGCACTTCATTGGTGAAAGGGAATGAAACGCTGGATGTAGGCCACATAAATAAAAGAGCAGTCTTTTCCCCTCATTCTTAATCTAATCTGTGCACCAAACTCAGACATAGTAGGCCACAAACCGTTACAGGGAGAATAAAATTTGATTAGGTTCGATGAAATGTGGCAAACAAATATGACTGGAAAACTGGAAATTCACTCAACGCTTCCTGCCTTCATTCTTTCAGTCACTTCAGACAATAACTCAGAGGCTTACCGGCGATACGGTGAGCCACCAGTCCTTCCAAATTAAGCGTTTCCTCCTCTGCATCTTGTTCTCTGGTCAAAGATGAAGAGGATGTATCCTTGGGCTGTGGGGTGAGTGCGGGGAGAGGAGAGGAAGAGGTACTGTAGCCTGGATAGGGAGAAGAACCCTGCAGATCCGGGGAGTGGGAAACCCCACTGCCTGGGTACGAGTTCACAGGCTTCCCTGGCACCTGCTGGTTGTAATTAGAGGAGGGGTCGTTGGGGTAGTGGTGGGCTGCTTGGCGTGTGTGTAGGTAGGGCTCTGGGGTGTGTGTCGGGGTGGTGTTTTGGTGTTGGTAGCCGGTGTTGTTCCTCTGGGGAGAATACACTGGGGACTCCATAACGGGGCTCTGATTGGGCAGTGCTGAGACTCTCCCAGCCGGCCGCATGGGCTGATGAAGGGAGTTGTTGATGGACCCGGAGTTATTGTAACCGTGGATGGCAGAGTCTGCTTGGTATGAGGGTCTTGCAAGGGTCTGGGAGAAGGGCACCTGGGATGAATTCAGGCTGTTCTCCCCGGGAGGTGCACTGTGGGACTTGGACATGTGGGAGTTGATCGGGTCCAGGTCAAGCATGAGCATGTTGAGCGCCTCAATGGACTGCTCGATGTCTCGCTGGGAGGCCGAGGTTGGGAAGTGGGGCAAGCTATGGGTTGACTGAAGGGGAGGGCCAAACGGATCATCTGGGAGGCTGTACTGGTGCCAATTATTGAGGCCTCTTTGAACAGCCTCCCGGCTACTGGTGCTCCTCTCCGGAGCCCTGGGCATCAGTTTAGCGTTGGTCTCAGGGCTGCTGTTTGGGGGATTCCCAAAAGACTGTGAATGGTACATCCCTGCTCCGTTCTGGTAGTTGTTGTATCCCCCCTGTGGTGATGCAGAGTCCACAGACATCTCTTGCATCACCGTGGGAGTTCGTACTCCATGCACGGGCATCCCGCTCAACTTGTCTCCAAGAACACCTCTCTCAAGGTAAGGACCGTCGTTCTGCCTGCTGTTCGGCGTCTGTGATTGGTAGAAGTCACCGGGTGTTGCCTGGCCCTCCAGGGATGAAAGTGTGCCCAAGCTGTCCACACTGTTGCCCTCTTGACTGTTGGGCAGTTCGTCGTCAAGAATATCTGTCTCTCGCTCCTCTGTTGAAGGGGCGCCAACTAGCCTTGTGTGGCCCCCGTTGACGTGCACTTGCGCTGGGACCAGGTGTCGGACACCTCCTCCTGGACTTGTAGACGTGGACAGGTAGGCTTGTCGGGTTGGTGCCTCGAGGCCGCTCAGAAGCTGGTCGAGCTCTCTTTTCTCCTGTGGGCTTAGGGGCGGGTGGGCCGCTGCTGGGTTGTTGTGGTTCACGGCACTCTGTAAGGACTGGCTGTGCTCATCAGTACGATCAGTCTTGATGGATGCAGTCGAGTTCCCGGAGTCGCTGCTCACAGAGAGGGTGTGGTCAACGGCAGGGAGGGAGGCGTGGCCCGTCACAGGAAGGGTCTGGTCAGTGGTTTGAAGGGGGTGGTTGGGATGTCTTAACGGGTTCTCGGCATTTGTCAAGGGGTTTTCATGGACTGGGAGGCCATTGATGGTGACAACTCCTTCCAGGGAGTCTTTCTTGCGGACTCGAGCATAAAGGCTTCCATCAAGGGGACCCTGGGTGTGACCAACATCTGAAAGAGATACAAAGAGACAGTTTTAAATTAGTCTCACATTTTTATGCAGTTCATAGGGAAATAAAATGGATGTGTTTTTTCTTTTTTGTGCTGCAGATGAGACAAAAACCTAACCCCAACCACAAAGACTGGTTTCCAATTATCAAATCCCATTTGCACGGGACCGAATCACTCACACCACCAGCACACTGACCCCCCTCTGCACCCGTTTTTTTGCCCTCAGGTGCAGCCGATAGCCCAGCCACCAGCAACACAGCTCCTTCCAGCTCTATTAATAGCCAATTTGCATGGCTAAAGCTCCTGTCACGTTGCGTCAGTGCAGGCCCACATGGTCTGACGTGAACCAGGGTGGGTCCTGTCCAAGACACTGAAACAGCTGGTCTGCGTGAGCCAAAGAGAAGAGCAGCAGTGCCAGTTTGAAAGCCCAGAGCTGGACTGAGAGAGGACAAGCTGTCTTCCTCAAGTTGATTTCTGGCTGCTGAATCATGCCGGCAAAGTCAGACTGAGTGCCTGGAAGTTACACAATCAAAGTTTTGACAAGATTCTTTCACAGGAATGTGTCCTTATCAAAATATGGTCTGGTTTTTTTGTGTGTTTTTTAGTGTGCGGCATATGAGCATTGTGTAAAAAAATTGAGGAAATTATTCTGGCTTGGTTGCGGCTCAAACGAAAGATTAAACTTTACCTTTCAAAACAAGGAAACTTTCATAACATTCTTTAAACGTTCACAAGACTTTTGGACACATACCGCCCCTTCCTGGCATTAGCAATCAAAAGCATTAATCACGGAGGAAAAATCTCCATCTGTTTATAGTATCAGAAGTGTGTAAAAACTAATTTGAGATTCCTTGGACGCACAGCTCAGGAATGTGTTCCTTTTTAGAAATTCAGGTGCGACCATGGTGATAAAATACCCCAAAATGTTAAAGACATAAACAGACGTCAAGTCCACTCCTGTAATTCACACAGTGGGGGATACAATGTTTGCTTCAATTAAAACCCAAGGTACTACTCCAAACTTCTAAGAAACACAACAATCACACGTGCTACAGATCACTCTGTGGCAACACTTACTGTATGCTTACGAGAAGAAAATAACACACCAATGCTTGCTTCCCGGATCCAATATTCATCTGCAAAGGGATACACGACATATACATGACCACCGTGGCTGGCTCATATGTGGGATGTTCCAAATTGAGCGAACCCCCAGGGGACAGATGGCGGATCACTCGGACCGCAGCTATTTCAAAACCCATGTCAACAACAACTCACAGGCACAGTAGCAGCAGGAATGGGAGGGCAGGCGAGGAAGTTGTAAACACAGTTTGTTCCTGTGGTTTGTTTTTAATGATGACACGGGGATTAACGTTACGGGAGTGAATGCAGCGGTTTAGTGCTTCATTTTGGTTTAATTTGGGAGGAGTTAGAAATTTTGAGACAAAGGTGTAATTCATATTTTCAAAAATATAATTATTTTGAAGACAAGATACAGAAAGCTTTCTTCAAATCCTGGATATTTGATTTTTTTTTAAACAACTTTTATTCTATTTCATTCTTAAAATTTGTCAAATCATAATTAAATTTCTACGCAATGGCATCAAACATTCTTCTTACCTGTATTGTTACTTCATTCTTCCCAAAACAATCAAGAAAGGATGGAATATTCCCTCGTTATATAAAGATCAAAAAGCCAAACTTGAGTCTATACATCGTCCTTCAGTTGCCTCTCAGTGACTGAACCTTCTGCTTCTGAGCTTCTTCTTTCACTCTCTCTGTCCTCTCTGATTCACGTCCCCTCATCATACAACATGTGCTCTGCTGGTGCGAGGCGGGGCCGTACCACTGAAGCTGCCCAAAGGGGTGAGCTGGCAATCTGGGATGATCTTTGACTGTTCCCGGCAGCGGGGGAGGGACTCCACCACCACCAACACCACCAACACCACCACTACTTCCCAGCTGCACGTGAAGCAGCGTCGTCACAAATAAACTACAACTCCCACGCCATCTGTCCGCCCGGGACTGTCGCCCCCTTGCCTGGTGATGTCATCAGAGGGGATCCCCTCACTCAGGATAACCCTTCCCATTACTGTCTGCAAATCGTACAAGGCAAAGTTTAATCTTTTTCCAGAGAAAGCTCTCACTACATGGCATAAATCTTCAAAGGCCTTAGTTTTTAGTTAATCTACAGTATTTCAAAACTTTTCACAGAACTGTGGTTTTAAATTTTCCACCAGCTGAGCTCCGTCCGTCTTTGACTCTCTCTTCCTTTCAGAGAATAGGGAATACCCTTGTTCTAGTCCATAAAAGATGATCTTTCATTGACAAAAACGACTCAAGTTTGCCAGGGTAACACTTTTTCCAGCTGCTGGTTAACCCCATCCTGAGGTTAAATCAGGGGAGCGAACGCTGTTATTCGGCATGTCATGGCTCATAGAGGAAAGAAAGAAACAGACAGACTAAAAAATGCAAAAAGCATCGTTTTTGGGGTAAGAGGCCTATGACATTGCTGCGGTATTGTAACAGGGAACATTTTGATGTATTTAATATTTGTTGATTGGTGCTGTTGCTAGGGATCTTGCCTTAAAAGTCTCCACTGAATCACCAACCAAACGAACCCACAAATCCAATCTTGAGCTGATCTTCCAAATCCAAATCATTCAAATCAGGAAAAAACTGAACCTGCTGAAGTTTTGTCAAAGTATGTCGACAGGATAAAGCTGAGACAGAAATGTCACAGAGGTGGCTGACTCACAGGTCAAGTATGAATCTATGTATGAAAAGGACGGAAGTGCAAAACAACGCTGGGCATGACGGGAACTTGCAAGGTCACAACCTTTACATTTGCCCCACACTCATGGCATGTGCGTAAGCCGGGAGAAACGTGCTTGTCTGCAAAAATCTGACCTGCTGAGGTGTCCTTGAGCAAGACACCGAATCCCTAGCAGCTTCAGGAGGCACTATTCCAGTTAATCCTGGATATGAAGGACTAAAGAGATGAGTGTGAAAATGCTGGATGAACACAAATAATTAATTATTAATAAAATATGATGCTTCAGGTGTCAAAAAGGGGTCTTTTTATTTGATATACTGTAATAGAAATATGCTGCAAGTCAGTTTTTGTGCCTTTATATGATGGGACAGCTATAAAGCTGACAGGAAAGAGGAAAGATAGATGGGATGACATGCAGATTGTGCAGATGCTAACAACTGAGCTACTGGCCCATATGTGACCGTTTTAGACGGATTAAAAGCTAGTACTTCATTTTAAATAAATATAATTCTTAAAAAGTGTTTACTCAGTAGCTGTTCTGGAGCTTTTGTTGTCAAGAAGTCCTCAAGTGCTCCAAACATCTACAGTTCCATGAAAACCGGATAAACAACTGGATATCTGCTGGTTGCTAAATACAACGCAATGCCAGCATGGACACCCTGTGAAAGCATTACGTGAATTTGGTTGTTTCTCTTATTATTATTGTTGGCATTGATCAGCTGCTGAGCTTCCTTGAACATATATTACCATCGAAACAGTTTGAGCAATACTGTAAAATTATAAGGCTATTATGGTATAATGGTACATGATGTAATGCTGCCAGAAGGGTGGAAATGGGTCCAACAAATTATAGCTATATGGTTGATGACCAAAATAATACATAAATTACATCTGACACAGTGATTCAGATATGATCCAAGCACGATGACAAAACCAGTCATTATCATTCTGCATGGCACAAACAAGCGGCTCACCATCTGAATAGAACAAATAGCTTTCTTCTTATGTCAATAAATAGCTGCAGAAGACCTCAAATTAGATCGGCTGAGTCACAGAGGCTTGGCTAACACAAACGGCTAACAATTTGTTTCCTACTGCGGTAAATGAGTGTAACACGCCACCCTCTCTGAGGACCAAGCCGCATTCACCACCACTCTTTCACATATTCAGTAAAAGAGATTTTTGCTCATAAAGTACTAATGAGAAAACTAAATTTAGCATCTAAATGGTCCCTTCCATTGATTCAGAACTTATATTAGTCTCTCTGACACACACACACCTGTCCATTCTCTATAGTCTCTCATGTGACAGGTTCTTTCCTCTCTCGTGAAAGTGCCAGAGGCATTGCTCATACAGCGCTGCACACAAACACAGCACCTGCCTCTTGGCTATATCCTCTTAAGTGTTCACTTGAGTGTTTCATTGCCACATCGCAGCCTTGGAGGCCATTAAAAAGCCATTTAAACACCTGTGGCCAATGGTTTATTATAAATAGACAATGTGCTACAACCACTGTTATTGCTGTGTCAAATGCACCGTCTGGGATGTGGATTATATACATAGTTATTGCATTAGAGATTAACAAACACATTGTCGTAACACCTGTAAAGTAGTGAGAACATGCTGGACACTGAAGCTGAATGTGTTACGTGTACACATACATTATGAATTACTCCCTGGGTTCTTGGTGAATGAAACTGTAAGTTTAGGACTGATGCGGGTGGTCAGAAGTGGGACAAGAATCACAACCGAGGAGGTAGAAAACACATCAGTTGTTTCACATCGTTTGCACAGGTTTAACCAACCAAAATAACTTTGACTTTATAGTAATTTATTCTAACTTTGAGGTCCACAAGTTGTGTCATTCCCAGCTCGTCAAAAACTGACTGATGTTTCCTAATTTGGAACGATATAGACCAAAACAACTAATGCTTTTTTCCCAGAGGATTACGTGAAGGGGTGCCTCAGGGCTCTGTTCTCGAACCACTTCTGTTTCTATTACAAGTTCATACTTTTGATTAGTTAAGCAAATTAATAAATGCATTTTCCAGATGACACTATTCTACACGTTATCGTAACATCTTAAAGGTCGCCTTTGACTCAAAAATCTACTTTCTCACAAATTTGTTCTTTAATTCTTGGCAATATCCAATGTAAAATATATTTTCACCAATTCATCTCATCTTATGTCACAGTAACTTCTATCCATTGTATCAGTAGATTCTGGAACTGACACCCATTTATCCTAAATTCCTGAAATTGTTTCTTTAGATCCTCTTATCGGCTGCCAGTTTCCAAGGGTGGTGGAAACTTCAAGGCGAGCTTGCCACTCTTATAGAGGACATGATGACCTCATAAAATATTTAAAGGGCCAACCTCATTTTTACAAAATGCAGACACATATAAATATAGAAACATACCGTAACGTTTACACATAATTCAACGGTGGTCCTATGGTGCGTCTCTCGTTCACTTTGGAAATGATCGTTTTATTGGATACGGTGTATGATTTCTTGTAAATGTATAAATGCATATTTGCACACACATGCACACATGACATCTACAGTAAGGGCTATAAAGAGTGGGAGGGTTGACCCGTGACAGAAAGGTCTTTTGGGAGTTGGAAGAAGGTCCATGGGTTAAGGGGAAACTGGGTGGGCAAGAGAGCCGTAAAACTGTGAGGTTTGGAAAAGTGAGGCACCCTGTTTTATAGAGGGTGAAGAAGGCGAGGATGAAAAGAACCATTTGTTCTCCACGGCTCGTGAAAGACAAACCAAAACAATGCTAAACTTGAACTTGGAACAGGATGAGAATGGTGCAAATAAATCAAGACTTAAGATAAATAATTTAATAATATTCTTGGAAGAAGCAGCATAAAGAAGATACATTAACAACAAAGTGGAAGATTTATTGGATTTAACGAGTTCTATGGATGTTTTTTTTGATGCAGTTAAAATTTTGACAAACTCTTTCGGACGTTTGACATCATATCTAAGTAACTCACTCAACTTCCTTATTCTTAAATGATCTCAAGGAAAAAGGTTTAACCATCAGTGAGATTTGTCTGATATGTTTTCCAGAGTGAGCCAAGGTAACTTCATCTTGTTGTCGCTTTGTGTTTTTCTGCTCCAAACTGCCCTGTCATCATGTGGAACAACATCTTTGAGCCGGTTGGAGACTGTTAGACGTACAATTATACACACTGACATGCAGTGGCAGGCATGGCTCTGTCAGCGAGCCATCGGGTATCTCGCAGCAGGATGCGACATTCACCTTCACAGCTTTCAGATCACTGTTACGCCGGACTGTCTGCATGCCAGCAGTGGGTGACTGGGTCTGACTGACAACTGACTGACTAGTCTTAAAGACCTGTGAGGGATGCTGCAAAAATATCCTTGTTAAGCCGCTCACTTCAGCACTTGGTCTTAAAAGCTTCCTATTCCTGAAACAGCTTTTTTCTTCTCTTGTTTCCAGCACAAATAAATTCCTTTTCCATTTGTTTCCCAACAAAAAACCAAAACAACAAAACACATATTTCTCACATCATACAAAGAAATACGTCAAGGCTGAAAACGGGCGACTCAGGTTGGACACTTTTTGCAGCAGTGCATGAAAGAGTAAGAGAGACGTCCTCATAAGGGATGATGTGACAGTCCATCAGTGAAAAAGGTGTCATGGTTGGTGTATCAGTGACTGGCACAAGGAAAACTGTCGCGGTTTTATATTTGCCATGTCTGCCTCTGAGTCCATCCATCACCCAGTGTCCAGCTGTCACCGGTTGAGGTAACGTGACGTGACTGTATCAGTGTCTGTCCCCAAGATTGCTTTCAGGATGATGTCATCCATCCGCCTGTCTGTCATCCGAGCGACTGTCATAAAAAGCGATCTGTCTGACTGTCTCCATGTCTGACTGACATCCAGCGACACTCCGCGTCTGATTCATGTCGCCCCCCCTTTTCTCTCTGTCATATCAGATCTTCAGCTGGGTTGAGTTTGTAATAGATTTCTGGTCTGTTAAAACCGAAGTGAGGTTAGAATTATTGTCGGCCCTGAATCGATGACAGGAGACAGAAATCGGCTGATATGATTTGATATATAGTGATAAGAATGTTTAATCTGCAAATCACTTCAAAAGCTTAAAGGCACCCTTTGGAGTTTTTGACCACTGGTGGTGCTAAAGAGTGGTGTTTTGATAAGATTCACAGTTGGATGGTGGTAACGTAAAAAGAAATGTAGCATTGTGCCAACAAGGAAGAATAAGGCTGCAAGCTAGCAAATTGAATATATAACTCATGAATATAATTATTTAGGACTGGATACGGCAACGCCACTCAGTCTTGCTTCCAATTGTTCCCATTGGCCTCTTACGATATTGCAGCAAAAAAATCCAGTGCAACCAGTCTGCAATTTAAGAGGGAATGATCAAAATCGATCCCAACTTTTGACCTGCATCCTTCTCCATTCCCCTGTACCTGGACCAAGATGTTTTCCTATCTGAACCCCGACCCTAACCGCTAACTTATTGAGAATTATTTCATTTTGATGGGAGGTAGCCTTGTTGGCACTGACGGACCAGGACACTCACTGGCACAGTCCCTATTGCACGTACTTATCGGGCCACATAACCAGGAAGTAAATCCAGTACCTAGAAACTTTTCTGGTTTATGTACCAGACGACAAACTCTCATTGGACTGAGCAGGCACCATGAGTGAGTCTGGTAACCTGTTCTAAATAGAAAAGCGTGTCTTTGTTTTCAAGAAAAGGAACCTTTATTAGATAAGGATATATTAGATAAGGTGTCGTCTTCTTCATCCGTCAAAGTCTTTACAATCTGATATCAAATGCGCCTCAAACATATGTACTGATTGTGGATTCAACAGTCCACATGGTTAAAACAGCCGTATAGTGGAACCAAATGTGTGCTTCAGCCTGAATATATCAGTTTGATATCAGCTCAAAACGTCAGTGGGTCGAGTTGGCATATTTTGCATATGAACACGAACAAAATTACACCACCAGCGTGTCATCATCGCCTCGGCAGGATCACGTCAGGCGAACTCTCTGGCCTGAGTGTCTGCCTCTGCCTCTGCGTCTGGCTGTCTCCTGACTGGCGGCTCGGTTGTCTGTGCATCTGTCTTTCAAGAGGGGATTAGTAGCTGTCATAAAAGTTTGTCTGCCTGCTTTCTACCAAGATGTCCGTCTGTCATCTCCGTCTCTTTCAGAGCTTTGGGGTGTCACGTTTAACTCACAGAGACGGCAACCTTTTACCTACTGTAAGTGCTGTGCTTCAATCCAAGCGCACAAGAGTTACAGTAACAATCCAAAGCATTCAGATATTTACAGCTGTATTCATGACAAATTTGTATTTCTTACGAATAAATTCCTGGGCAACTCTGGAAGGACAAAGTCAACAAAACAGTCACTAGAACTTATTTCGTCTCACAGTTTTTCAGAAGAAGTTTGACAGACACTTTCAGAAAAGTACAAATGAGGTTGAGTTAACTGAAATCAATAACGTGCTCATAGAAAAAGACAAAGGCAGAGCAGCCAACAGGCCTTAGGAGACAGAGATAAATCCATATGTAGACATCTAGACAGACAGTAGGAGAAAGGAGGCATTAAGAGATGAGGACTGGCTCAGCGGGGTTTTCACGGCTGGGATTTGAACCTGCTGCTGCAGCTCACTGTGCTGTCAGCACGACGTCTAACTAGAAGCATTATGTGCTTGTGCAAGACACACACAAGGTGCTCTGGAAACACCTGACTGCTCGCCCCATTTCTGCACATTTCAGACAAATAACTTTTACTGAAAGTTATGAACACTTCCTTTTTTTTCACAATGAAGGCTGGACAATGGGAAAATAAATCTAGTGATGTAATTGAACTGCTCTTAGCCTATTTGGAGAGTAAATACTTTGTCAGACATCAACTTAAAAGTCCAGTTTGATAGAAAATGTAATTTTGAGTCACATCCCCAATGACGCTTTGGGCTCCAAACTCGTCAAAGACTGACACTTTGGGTTTGCCAACTTGTCCAATACTGAGGCTTTTGGATGGTGGCTGACCAGATGCACAATCACCCCTCCAAAATCAACTTTCTTGCAAATTGGACCTTCAAGATACTTGTTTTTAGGTTGTTTCTACCAGAAGATGCCTTTATTACAAGGATATCTCATATTTTCGAGTGTTCCCTTATGTTGTCCTGCAGCAACCACAGAGAAACAGACACAAATACGTAAAATATATCGACATATCAATACACCAACAAACTAAAAGTTGCAGCCTTTTTAAATACTGTCTCCAGGAAACCTTCCAACAAGTCCTCTTGTCCCGGTCCGAGTTCTCTGGAGCTCACACGAAGTTACCAACCAAAGCTCCCTAATAGTTTTGGTGTACCCAAATTGCAGCCCGCTCATAAAATGTTCCGCACACAAATTGCTCGCTCCATGAGTCATTTTATGCCATATAGGTGCCAAACACACAGGATGCAACAGTGTTGACATGGAAACGTAATAAACAGACAAACAGACTCTTGTGTGTGGGACCGAGTGAAGAAAAAAGTCTTGTCGTTTCGTATGGACGAGAGACGTTTTACAGGGCAAAACGTGCATCATTCTGCCAAGAAAACCATTTGGCCGCTGCAACAATAACACAGATTTTGCTATATTTCTAGCACGATTTAATAAAACGTGAATTTACTGCATGTATTTGAAATCAACATGTTTTTATTTTGTAAGGAAGGTTACCATTAGTAATCTGAAGGACTCACCAACCAGTGTTGTTTCGCTGCTTTCTGTCTCCCTTTCGATTTTACTTCATTCCTTAATCTCTCCGTCCGTTTCCTTTCTCCTTAATTCAAACTTCACCAACGTACAAAAAAAAACAACCTCTACGCTTTGGCAGAAGTCTGGTCGTCTCTGCTCCTCTCTGCCTCTCTGCCTCTCTATCTCTGTCGCTCTGTCTGCCTCTATCCAGCTATTCCAGACATGTTTCAGGGCTCAGCCCCAGCCAAATATGGGAGGTGGGCGGTAAACAAGGAAGACTGGGCCCGCTGCCCTACTGTACACCACACACGCTGGAACACACACACTTATTCTCCTGTGGCCAAACACTACGTTTAGTGGTCGTCCTCAAGGGAACATTATATTCCTTGAACACGCACTTCATTCAAGATAACAGCTCGTAGCTTTAAAACGAAATATACGTAAGAGTATTTCAGTTTAAGTGGTTGCTTCAGTACATTTTATGGCTTTTTGTAAAATTGGAAACATTACAAAACGTCCACTTGATGTGCTGAAGATGCTGCAGGAAGCATTTCTGAACACAAGCATTCAGTTTAAGTGTTCTCGATCGTTATACTTTTGGGTTAAGGACCACAAACAGTCGAGATCTTTTCTTTCTCGTGCCAAGTTATACTGTGAGTGGGGCTGTTTTTTCAAAATAAGACAAAATATCCACCGATCTTCATCCTTAGCATCTCATCAAATGTTTAGTTTCTTGCTTTAAATTAACAAAATAGCCAGAGGTGATATTCATAATCGTCCACTGTGACGTTTTAGAAAGAACAAAGCCATTTTTTTCGTTTTGTGCCATAAAGCTTCAGGAATTCAAAAATAAATGGACACTGCGTCGATTCCAAAACGATCCACGCGTCATTTAAAAAAAAAAAAAAGCAGGTTCGTCGTTGCTCTTCGGCTGCTTGCTGGCCCCACCGGTGGCCTTCTGACTGCTTTGACCTCCGGGGTCGACAGCTGCCACCACACAGCGGGGCTATTAGTGGAGCAAAGGCGAGCCGACAAGCACAAGGTGCGCTTCACACACACTCACGCACACTTAAACATACCACATAAAAATAAAAAAACGTGAAAGACCTGAACAAATGTGTAGGTTTACGGGCATAAACAGACGCCCGTATAGCGCAAAAATACTGTATGACAGCTGGACAAACCTTCGCACTCACACTCCGGTGACTGCAACACCCAAATACCTCCTGTTAAAGAAAGCTAAGGACGCCGCTCCTCACGTTCCCCGTGAGTATGAAACGCTCACAACTCTAAGCCGCTTAATCCCGCCGACCCTTTTAAGACACCCATCTTTCGCTGAGTCCTCTCGACGGGGCTTCCAAGGTCGCTGGACTCTTTTAAAAATGGCGTCAGGATGAGTTCCCCCCCCGAGCCCTCAGAGGATGAATTATTTGTTTAACGCCCGGACAAATAAACAAGTCTGGATTCCCCAATTGATACCTGATGAGTGATTAGTGTCCACTGCACCGCCGCGGGTAAAAATAGGGCGTTCCGTCATCGGGCTTATCAGCGGCATTCATGTGGCATCGCCCAAATGTGTATTTGACACCTGATTAACATTCTCTCACTGCCTATTAATAATCTTTAATACATATCTTTTTTCCCAGTGGCGGTTTATTCATTTCAACGACAACAAAGTAAGTGTTTTTTTGCCGTAGTAAAACTTCTGCTGATGGTTATTTTGCTGAATCTCTTACTGGCGATCTTCTTAATACAAGTAAAAATCTGCTTTATTCGTCGTCTGTTCCCTCCTCATAAAAAAAAACGTGTTCCCGCACCGGCTTCCCCTGAACGCTCAGATTCTCACGTCCAAGTGCAAGAGCGACGGCCGCAATTAGAGAAATTAACAAACTGGCCGAGAGCTTTTCTTTCTGCTGAGTGCTGAGAACGCCGACCGCCGCCCATTCAATTAGGATCAAACCTGCAATCCTGGCGATTCCCACTGACCTTCTTGCAACACAGCAATTACCGCAACGGTTCTCGGGGGATGTTCATAAAAATGAAATGGGTCTTTGCAAAGCCGTAAAAAAAAAAAAGAGAGAGAGAGAGAAAAAAGGATCCCATATATAAAAAGTGGATGCAGCAGTCCTGCGATGGCTGCCAAGTCCTGACTCAACGGAGGGTGAGCGCGTCCTCCTGTTGTCTCAGATTAACAGCAGTAATAATGCATCTCATCATCACTGAGAGGGAAACGGCCTTAAAAAGTCTGAGACAGGATGTTTTATGATGTCATCAATGCTCGTTTCACAAATGATCCTGTAATGATTATGTTTAGTGATCTCATTTACTCATTCGGAGACAAACTATGATAATAATAGCCGAATATAAAGAAAGTCCAAATGCTACTCGACGTCTCTGCCTCCTCTGCAGCTGATTTCTTTCTGCATAACTTCTCAAAATCAGTGACAAATGGTAGAAACAGCCCAGAGGCCAGATTTGAAGGCTTTTGGAGAGTTTCCAGTCGGCGTTAGTGGCAACGAAACCAGACACTTCTGACGAGACGTCCCGCCAATATCCAGCTGTGTTTGTGGCAACAGCGCTGGATGTTTTTCACAAGATGTCGGGACATCTTCCAGATATTTCTGATGAGACGTCAGGAGGGTTTCCAGCCGTGTTAGTGGCAACAAAACTGGACATTTCTGACATTTTTTGACGGTTTCCAGCTGTGTTGGTGGCAACAAAACTGGATGTTTTTCCCAAAACTTCAGGATATGACGAGCCACTGGGACCATTTCCAACCGAGTTAGCAGCAACAAAACCCCTGATGGCAGCTGCAGTTCACTAGATATTCTATATTTTGGGTATTTGGCTTTCATTCCTTTCACTGACATGTCTGAGGATAACTGAATAGGTAGGAGAGACATGATACAGGGTGCCCAGATTTCAAATTCCTGAACTCCTGGTGCAGAAGCAGGATCTAGGAGTGGATGGAGGTGGGTTTGTGGGACTTGCCGGTTGGTGGCTTCTCAGGTTACAACCCCCCTGGAGAGGGGGGCAGCCAGTAGCAGGGCGACTGACGCCCCCCTATTTCTGCAGCGGCTATTTAAAGGACTAATTGACAGGCCTCGGGGGGGAGGGGGACTAGGAAGGAGGGTTTGGGTGCATGCATGGGCAGCTCAGAGATGTTGGGTTGAGAGGTGAGCGACGAGAAGAAAGACTCGTCTTCAATGCAGAGAGAGAGATCTCAACTTGTGGTGGCGACTGACGTATCTCATTTATGTGCAGTGATTCTTTTGAGAGACTTCTTCTTCCAACTAAAATCAGACTGCGTGTGAGTCTGACAGTCTGTATTAGTAACCGTGGATGAGTGGAGACAAGCCATCCATCACGCTGTGCGGACATACCGTGCTCGCCGTCCACGGCGTCCTCACAGCGCTGGCTGAAGCTCTCGTACGAGTCCCAGCGGATCAGGTGGTCCTGGGTGTTGTAGTCCACAGAAACGCTCGGCCCGTTCTCCAGGTGGCCCAGGCCTGAGGAGCACATGGCATGATGGGTAATGGAGTCCCCCAACTGAGCGTATTAGCTGTCATATCAGCAGTGTCATTCAAAATGCAAATATCCATTATGACAATAGATCGACTAACAGAGAAAAATGTCAGTGCTACTGTTTTGAAAATTGTCACGGTTGCCAATACATAAGGTCTAATACTGAATATATCTGTTTTCAATATTCTACATATTCTTTATAGACACATATACTGACATTTAGGAGTTTACCTTTGATTTTTTCCGGCCCATATGAGAAAACAAACTCCACCTTGCCGTACTCTGGGAACCTCTCATCTGCAGACACACATGGTGTAAAGACTTTGTAAAATACAGACACAGTACGATGGCAATCACAGATCACACTTTGATTTCAGCTCAACAAACTTCCAAAAAAACACATTTAAATACATCTATTCGTATTCATTTTGAGTGATATAAACAAGTGGACTGGTTAACATATTTCATGCTGATTCAATCTGGTTTACTTCAAGGAACTCTGGTTGAGCTTCAGCTGTTCTTTTACATTGTTTCCCTTAATTTAATTTTCTTGTCTTTGTAGTCCTGTAATAAGTTTTGGAGAAACTTCCAACTACATCACACAGGAGGAACTTCAGCTACAGCAAAGCTATCGGATGGATAAATCTAGTTTGGTTAAGGAAAGCTCCTTAGAAAAAGTAGATTACTGCAAAAAACACTTGTTCACAGGCCTAAAAATATGCTTCTATGTTCAAGTGCTCCTCTCCTTCTCTCTCCTGGCTCAACATTTGTTTGTAGCCTTAGTATTAAAATCCACAAACATGGACAAAAAAGTACTTTAAATACTTGAATCGCTCTGCAACTGTTACTGTAACTGAACGACCAGAGGGGTGGTTTTAATTCCATGTCGTTCTCTACTCTTTCGCACTAAATGTAAGTGACTGCTGAGTTTTTGCCTTCACCACCAGAGGACCCTGTTTGCTATAAAAAATATGAAGAGCAATAAGTAACAGAGAGAACTTTTCCATACTGGAGACCAGTAATCCCAGTGAAAACCAGCTCAAAACTACTGCAGTGACAACTTTCAGAGAAAGAAACTGAATGTTTGTATCCGATTATCTGAGTTTTAAATACAGTTTTTTCATTTCTTATGATCACACAATGATAAAAGGCACCAACACCCACCCGGAGGATTGTTACCTTTGAAGGTCTCATCCAGCTCGTTCTTCCCAAAGACCACCCCGAGGTCGTGGATGGCGCAGGTGTGGAACTGCACCCTGAACACCACATCTCTGGTCGGGTTTCTGAAGCGCTTGTGGTAACACTTCAGCTGTGGATGGTAAAGGAGAGACGGGTTGTCAAAGATCCAAACATCAACTGAGTCATACTCAATTAGTTTTTAAAATCTTACCAAGATGTCTCCCTTCAGAAGCAGGCCGGGCTCAATGGTGATGCAGATACTGGTGTTGCTGTCTCCTTGAACATTGCTGTAGGAATAACAACAGCGATGGTAAAATTCAGAACCAGTATTCAGTATAGTGTCATCTCTGCCCTGGATTCACACATAAACCACACTGAAACTGGAATAAAAGCGTCCGTACTATATTCCTGACGTATAGACTGGTTGCATTGCCTGGTAGATCTTCAGGAAAGGACGGCAGCCTGTGAGGGGAAAGAAACAAGGGAAGTAAAATATTTTACAGAAGAGATGATGTTCTAAGTGTTCATTTGGCTGAAGAAGATACTCACCACCTTTGGACTCAAAGTTGGGAATGCCGTGCATGATGACATGATGCAGGAACAGAGGCTTGTTGTTAATCTTTATGTGTCCGGAGAGAAGGCCGTTGAAGTATTGAACATACCTGCAGAGGAAGGAAAGTAAGTTTTCAGTGAACTATCACTCTTGCAGAAGATGCTGAACAAGGTTTAGGGATTCATGTACTTCCTTTCGTATTGTGAGAGATACAAGACGTAATAGGCGGCAATCAAACTCGAGGCTTTGGCATCTGTTGATGACACATCCTTGGCTGTAAAACCTCCAACTTAAAGCTCCCGTTGACTCATCTTATGCTAACGTTTTGCGATCTGAGAGCATCAGAATTCGACGAATTTGGATTAAGACTCATATATCCACAATCTGACCAACAGGAGCTTAAGAACGAATAAAAAGACAACAGTGTTTTTCAAAGATTTAGCAAATACTGTTTTGCCGAACATGAACCACAACAACGCCAACATCGATCCAATGAACGACCTTTGTTTCATGTCATTCCCCGTCTCTTTTCTGTGATCTCTATCCCTAAACCAACTCTAACCGTCTATCAAAGGCTTTAAAAAAACTACCAATTTGCAGACGGGTAAAGGGAGTAAAACTAATGAAAGTAACGGATGGTGGTTATTTGAAATCAGGCCACTGGCAGCATCACTTGTACTCAGAATTTCAGTCACTTTGCCAAATAAATGATGAGATTTTTGAGCTTTTGGCGTGACTTTGTCGCACTGAGACAAAGAAATTAATGCTAGTAATGCTGCTGGTAATGACCATTGTGGTAATCCAGTCAATGGTTGTCATCAAGTCATCAACAGGAAGTTTTAGTGTGATGGTGGCACTTGATGATCATCATCGTCTAAACAACTACGTCTTCTCAGGACGTTCTGACTAGATTACACACCAGATTCATGCAGACAAAAACCCTCATCCTGTGTGGTTCCACCTTTATCTCCAACAGCTGCCAGAACTGAATTTCACTCCGACTATAAAACAACCTTTATCCGCGGAGGGAAATGTCAAGCTGAATCGGTGTGTGCAGAGGCCAGTTGGGGGTCTGTTGAGTTAGTGTGGTCTGGTTGTTAATGATGATAATGATGATCGTACCAACCGTGACCTTGACCGTGGGGTCGCCACATGCAGACACCCCCCTCCTTTGCTGTGCTGTCAGTGGCCAGATGGTTTAGCCTCCTTTTAATTCAATTAGACCGAGCGGGGGGACGCCACGAGAGCAGCGCTGAGAGGAGGAAACGGCTTGTAGTTACAGCGCGTGTGCGTGCGTGATATGAGATGTAATCATGTTCTGGGTTCAGGAAATTCACTTATTTACATTGAAGAAAATGCTTGTCCTTGGTTGTCTTTGTGTGCTCGTTTTGAATATATAGTGTGAGTGGTTATACCAACAACGAAGTCCCAACTAGGCAGTTATCAGCGATCCTGTCAGTCTGTCTTTCAATGCTACAACTGCCCAACAACAATCTCCATATCACCACCATGGCCTCAAGATTGTTCCGGTTGGTTCAGCTGAGAGTTTCCACCATCCTGCAGGTTTTCCTCCATGATTCCCAGCGTCTGAACTCTAGGAATCCTTTTCTTGCTTGTCTTTCTCTGTTATATATTGTTAGACGCCTCCGAGTGATTGACTACGTAATGAAACTGACAAAATAAAACAAGAGGAAAACACGTTCCGAAAGCATCGCCATCGCATCTAAATCTCTCGCTTCCATCACCCATCCTGGCATCTTTCTCTTATTCGAATGTCAACTTTCTCACCTCATAACAAATGTTTCTTTCAGTTCTTTGACGGCAATCATCCAGACACGCATCCTCACAGAAACCCAGATCAGCAACACATTTAAAACAGTCATATTGTCTAGAAGTCATACCTAAAATTGGCGCTATTTAAACTTGTGACGATTCCTTACTTTGCCCATGTTTCTGTTCACATTTCCTTGTGAGCAACTTTAAAATCAAGCTGAGGGCGTCTCATGTCGAATAAGAAACTCTGCGTCCATCCTGTTTGTGCCATCATTCACTTCAGCACATTCTCCACCTGAATCTGACCTGTTGAGGCACATAAGAGGCGGCCAATCCTCTCAGCGAGGGATCACTCTGTGTACTGTAGCTTTTGGCTGACATTATCCATCCAACATGGTAATCGTTTAATGATGCCAAAATGCTACGAGTAACACCTTTAATCCAAACTTTTGCAAGCATTTACAGCACCGGCAGCACACTGGGCTCATCTCCCACTCTTGATGTTAATGTCACACATTCCAGACCATAATACCAGCAGACTCCAGGGGCAGAGATAATTATATCCGAAGCAGGAAATAGCACAGGGCAGAGGGCAAGCCTATAGACCTGTTATGAGAATGGCTGGATGTCTAATTCACCAGCTGAAATGAAGTGGTGTTAAGTCCCCTGCTGTTTCCTGTGTTTCTTCGTTCATTCCCTGCAACCTTTGTCCCGCTCATCCTCTCCGAGCAGCGTTCAGATCGGGATTCCTCTCTCGGCAGGTGAAAATGAGAGACGGCGAGAGGGCAGGCCTTTCAGCAGTCGACTGTCTAATAACACAGAGGGGGCTAATGATATTTTAGGAGAAGATTTACGACTTAAAGAAGGATGTGTCACTCCTAGAAGGAGCTGCAATCCAGTAAGAAATTGTTTAAATACCTCTAAACCACCCTCGATCGGTTTGACCCGTTCTGCTTTGGAATCTACACCGCTGTTTAGCTCTCTGTCCATGGAAAGGACATTATCTCACAACACTCAATGCTAAAAGTGGGGGAATAATTGGAGGAAAATATGCTCTGATATGCTAACGAGACGGGAATTAACTGCCACCAAGCCTCCCGAGGGACACCAGTGGAATCTTTCGGACGGACAAGATAGATTACACTTTCCGTGCTGTGACGTTCACACACAATTATCCCAATTAAAGCTGAATAGCAGATAAACAGAAGAGAGAAAAAAAAATGGAAAGAATTGCTGACGTGAAATGTTTAAAAAAAGCGAAGTTTGGTGTGGATCTTTGTCTTGTTCGTCAGTTCTTCAGTTGAATGTTCGCTAATCACCCGTGTTATTCTGATTATAGCCTAGAAACCCCTGAAAACCATTCTCTGTACGTAAAGAGTTTGGTGGTTTCCCTTTTTTTGTGATCATGAAAAACTAAAAACTTCAGACCACAACTGAATGGAATATATTTGAGAGAAGGCTCTTTTTCTGCTGCCATGTCCAGCGAGCTGATTCCCTCCAGTAGTAACGAGACTTCCAAGGCCAAGACACACTTCTTGCTACGTTTCTAATTGTGGATTAAGGTTATGTTAAAAAATATTAGCCAACAAATCCACTTTGTAAATATATGTACATGATGTATGAACGTTGAAGGCTAATGTTAGCATGTTTGTCCTGCTGTGTTGGATTTAGATAAGTTTACACTCCAGCATATCCAGCTAAACGTGTTAGCCGAGATGGCTAACGTTAAAAATGTAAACAGTAAGCTCGTGTTTGAAAATACCAACAATAAAACATTAAGTTTCTCCTTTTCATGCAGAACAGTACCAGGACGAACTAGCTCCAAGAACAAAGCTGTTTCTGTATTTTCACGATTTTAATAACGATTATCAAACAGGAACGGATGCTAACTTTTTGCCTGGTCAGTTTAAGTCTCACTCGTTTAGAGTCCAAACACTAAAAAGTTAGACAAAGCGATGTTTTTAAACACGAATCTCCCATTAGCTTAACTAGCAAGCGAGCTTCAGCTGATAAAACCTGCTAGCGAGGGTTGTAATTCAACAGCTGCTAGATGTAAAATGCCTGCTTCTCTCTACCTCTGTCTTAAATCCCCTTGTTTCAATAATGACTCATGGCGGTATATTATTATTATTATATACATTTTCCACCTTTGTCCTGCAAGAACAGAAAGCTCAACAGACATAGCAACGGCAGCTAACGGGAGACGAGGTTCAGCAAATGTATTCTTCTGTTCTCCCCTGTTTCATGAGAAACTACTGCGACAGTTTTTACCTCTGTTCAGGAGTGAAATTCAGCAACAGTGCTCTCGCAAAGGTCAGACTCATCAAGCAGATGTCAACAAACAGGAAGTGAGGTAATAACTGACCTTTTTTGTGACGGCTGACCCACAGGAAGTGCTTTGTCCTCGTAGAAGCGCCTCATGGCAAACCTGTCCAACGCCTGGTCAGCACTGCGCGACACAACATCCGACGTATTAGTCACATGCAAAACAATAACCGTACTGTGGAGGAGCTGCACTTTTCCCCCCAAAGTTTGTGATTTAGAATCACCCCCCCGGCCTTCATCGTGTACAGAGCAGCTTTAAATCCTCCTGGCTCCTTCCCACCTATTAACATCTGGTTGCATTGAAGAGTGATGACATTTCTGGAGTGCTTCTTCTCGCGGAGCCAGAAAAATAAGCTTGCCAGGACGGAGTGTTTTACCATAATAATCACATTGGTGTTTAATTTTCAAGGCTGCTCAAGTCTCAGACCTCGAGGCCTGACTTGTGATTGATGCTCTCGTCCTTACAAAACCTTGTGAGGAGGAGATGTAACGGACTAAATCACACTTTCACAATACTCACAGCCTCAGTTCTGTTTGTTTAAACTCAGTATAGTGAGTAACAATGACACACTTGTCAAGTGGTCACACAATGTTTGATACCTTGCGGATATGTTGCTGTAGTGCATGTACGCAGCCACCACCACCCCTGTTCGTCCTCGGTTGCCCTGTGACACAGAAAAAAAAGAGACTCGGTTACATTTTTTTCAAGACGTATAATTAAGGAGTTGTTTGGAAACAGGGACCATTTCAAAGACTTTGTGTTAATCATGAAGGCGAGCCGAACAAACAAAACCTCAGATGTGATGAACTGGAATTAAGTTTGAAAAGCTGGAAGCGTAAATAACATAAGATAATATTTGATCTCTCTGCTTATTTAAAGTGACCGGTCAGACTCTAAAGGGAAACAAGTGAAGCAGGAAAATATGTTTTTCCTTTCTGTTGTTCATCTGTACAGCTTTGGGCAAATACTGTGTAGTAACGTTTGATTAAACGAGACAAGTTTACTGCAAGAACCAATCAACTGCAAGGATTTATGCTGAGTATTAGAAGTCAGAAACGACATATTCAGTTGTATATTCAAATTTAAACATTTTTAACTACATTGCGTTGTGTCCACTGGAGTTCTTGTAGCCTAAAGTAAACAAGGACAATGGTCCGTAACCCCCTCTTGTTTTTACACTTTGGTTTTTTTTGTACATATTCCATCTCGTAGCCCATTGGCTGTCGTCTGACATTGATTTAGTCTGGGGTCAATGGACAGTGTTTACCCCAACCCTAATCCCACCACCAAATCCAACCCCGACCCCAACCCTGTGTTCTTACCCAAACCCAACCCAAACCCAAACCAACCCTAATGCTCATCCAAACCCCAACCCTCAACCCGAGACAAACCTCAACCTTCCTCCCAACCCCAACCTCAAACCAAACCCTACCACAACCCTAACTCCATCACCATAATGATAGCCAGTCGTTTGACGTCAATTTACCATTTACCTAAATGCAACCAAAGCCCACCCGCACATGATTAGTCAGAACTAACGGACCACAACACTTTCTGAACCAAATTCGTCTCTCTTGCCTGCAGATTCCACATCCGTATGTTCATATCTGATTTTACAAATCTAACAAATGAGACAAAACACTCAAATTCCTTTGTATAACATTCAATAAATGGAAAACGATTATTACTTTACACTGGGCATGATAAGGAGGATACGATAACAGTAGCCAGTACCAGTCATCTCTGCTTTACCTTGTTGTGTAGAACCACCACGTTGCGCGAGTCACCGTTCAGCCACGTGTCGATGGCTTTGCACATGCTGCAGATCTTGTCCAGCGCCGGTGCGTGGTGGTCTGGCCAGCCAAACTCCAGAACCTGGGGGGGAGGTTATCAGGACCAAAAGAAGGGAAAGGACCCGGTTAAAGGAGGGTTTGGTTTTGGATTTTCATATCTTGAAAGATGTATCTGCTGAGGTGTTTGTACCTTGTGGTTTAACTTTGATAGTTCAGCCCTCTGCTCGCTCAGGTTGAGCACCTGCAATCACGAAGTACTGTCAGCAAAGAACACGCGGGAAAAGAAAATGTGGTATGTACGTCCTGGATTCATTTCAAGGTGTTGCTCACCAGATAGTTTTCGCCATGTTTGGACCGCAGCATCGTCGCCACCTCCTTGAGGTTGGCGAGGTAGCTGCGTTCCTCGGCGGCTGCGGGGAAGCAGACAGAGATCATCCTCTCTGTGATGTAGACCAGGTCCACCTCATAGCTCTCCTCCATGGCCTGAACCACACTCTGACTCCTGGAGGGGCAGAAGGAGCGAGAGCTGTCAATCTGGTACAAATCTATCTCAGCAGATCAAACTGAGCATCGCCAAAACTAAGCAGCTCTTAGAACTTTCCGTTGATTCGACGTAAGAGTCACGATCACCAGGTTGGTCTGCTCCGCACTGCATTCCAAAACTTCCAGCGATTATCATCTGTACAAGATGTTATGAGTCTTTTCCTTTGGTACACGTGTTGTGAGAACATTGCTAAACTCTCTGATTTCTCTCAGGGACTCACGACAGAGTTCATCGCAAACATCCACTTGATCAAATGTAAACTCCCGCAGCTCACTCTTATATTTCTTGGAGAGGGAAAGATTTACAATCCTTCACCGACTGTTGACACGACCTCTGCTGATATTATGCGATTCACTTCACCGGCCAAACAGTGATCTGGATTGTTGGCCGGCGAGCATACAGTAAAGCCCTGCATGAGGAACAGCCACGCTTGAGGAATAACAGACAACAGAGGGGTGGAAGGACAATTTACATTCCTGGATAAACGGCGAAACATCCAGCACAAACAATCATTTTTCGACGTTCATGTTCATCACAATGCATTTAGGGATTCACACTCAACAGAAGTATCTGACTTTATTTCAGATTTTTGTCTTAAGTCCCTTTTTGCAATCAGATGTGTCTTGTTTTTTTTGCATTTTTGGAGAAAACTCCTCGAGGATTACGTTGAGGCTGATCAATGACAACGCTGTGTCTTACCTCGACTGCTTTCGCCTAATCTCCACACTCTTGCAGGACCTCGTCGATCCCTGGAGAGCAAACACACAACAGAGGGCGAGGGGAGGGGGGGAGAGGAGGGGAGGACTCATAAGCAAACTCCATCTGGTAATGATGATGATGATGTTATTGAATTACAATCTGACACGACCTATTAGGGAAAAAGTCAGATCACAGAAGCAAAAAACTGAAACGGTCTCGGAGAGAAGACGAAGAGGAGGAGGAGGAACAGATAGAAGTGGTTAAGGAGGAGAATGAGGAGGAGCGGAAGACGAGGATGAAGAGGGATAACAAGACAAAGAAATCCGAAAGACTTGAAGAAGAGGAGAAGTAAGCCGACAGACAGAAAAGAAGGTGGTGAAGAAGTAAGAAGAGGAAGAAGAAAGGGAAGGTCATGGATAGGGTTAAGTTTCAGGAAAACAAAAAGAGAAAAGAAAAGAAGAAGAAGAAGAAGAAAGGAGATGATGATGACAATGAAGAAGAAAGGGGATGAAGAAGAAGAAGAAGAAGAAAAAGAAGAAGAAATGGGATGAAGAAGAAGAAGGGTAAGAAATAAAAAAAGATGATGAAGAAAAAGAGAAAGAAAGGATGAAAGTAAAGCAGGAGGAGAAGATATAAGAAAGAGAAGACAGAAAAAAGGAAGAAGAAGAAGAAGAACAACAACAACAAAGAGGGGACAACAGAAGAAGAATGGTTGATGGGGGAGAAAAAGTGAGAGGGAAGCACGAAGAAAGGAAGGCAACGAATAACAAGAAAGAGAAGAAGTACACTGAGAGAGGAAGAAGAAAAAATAGTGGAGGAAGAAGAAGAAGAAGCAGGATTCTTGTGACTCGGGTCTTGTCAGGACTTCAGCGCACACTTTAATTATCCTGTCCCGTATCTGCTTATTTACAGGAGAAGGATGGAAGTAGTTTTACTGCGACGGAGCTGCAGAGGGAAAGAAACTGTTACTAAATATGCTGCACTGTCGAGGAAACGCTGCATAATAGATGCAGAGCTGGCTGTTCCTCGCACTGTTTGTGGGCCCGGGGGGGGGGGAACTTGTCTCTGCGAGTCAGCTGCCATCACATAGATGAAGCCATCCAAGAAGATGGAACGACAGCTGAGTTTATCTTCACGGACGTCCTCCGCTTTTTTTCCCACGTCACAATGGAGTGAGCGCTCCGTATCGCTGGTCAAGTGGTTCAAACGGCGATATAGGAAAAGAAGGGTCTGTAATCATGGCGCAAGGTTAAACACACATCCCGGAGCTCTCCAGATGAAGCTAATCCCACCCCCAAGAGCCGAAACGGGAAGCATAATTCTCCGTGATTTGACAGGAACCAGATGCTAGGCGGACCGCGGACGCCGGTGCTCGCAAAATGAAACAGCCTGTTCGCACGGGGGGCTTTCGGGGGTGTTACGCCGCTACATTTCACATCCCCGGGAACAATCTGTTGTCTTGTAGCAACACGGGTGCGTGAACGCCTCGTGAAAGTCAATGCCGCGTGGAAAGTGGAGTCCGTTTTAAAAGTGTGTTTTTTTTTTCCCACATGAGAAAGCTAAGCTCTCACAGCTGCAGGCTGCCTCTTCATCGTCACAAAGAAAACATTAAAAAATACCTAAATTAATAATGTTTACATCTCCTGCGTGGCCGAAGCTTGATTTATCCTATTCTTCTGCACCACAGCGGTCACTTTGTTCTCCAGAAAGTGAAGTCCAGAAGCGCTCAGATCTTAAAGATATTCAAGCAAATGCACTCAAATAAGCTACTCAGAATACAGAATGAGTATGTTTAAGTTTATATCCAAGCTGGCAAAGATAATTTGGTCATTTTATGAGACATGCTGACAGAATAATGATTACTATATCCTTTAAAGAAATAAAGTTATTTGTTACATGTTTTAAGATATATTTCAGAAACACAAATCCATTGGTGATCCAATCGGAGGGCTCAACAGCAGCTACCTTTCAAGCTCACAATCACAGTTTTTAAGCACTTAACAACCAAAACAAAAGGACGTTTTGGTGTATTTCAGACTTCCTGTGTGGGAGTGGCCTACCTTGCCGAACAGGAGCCCCGTGCTCCACCTCCAGGACGAACGCAGGTGGGCGAAGCGCCTTCGGATGGAGCTGCTCAGAGACATGACTACCGACCTCTTGATGCGTTAATATCTAGATTATAAACTATCACACATTGTGTTGCTCCTCCAGTGTCATTCTGTTTGCATCAAAACAACGCGGCTTCGGCTCCTCGCGATAGAAAAAAGGGTCCCAGACTCTGTTGGACGCCGTTGGTGCCAAACTTCATCTTTGATTACGTAATACACGATGATGCGTTCTTCCTCCTCCACCGTCTTCTCCCGACTTTCTCCCGCTGTCTCTCGTCCTCTCCCTCATGCCCACTTTGTGTTCTCTGGAACTACTCCTCCCACGCTCTCATTATCTCTCATTATTTCTGACTCCCTCCCCCCCCTCGCCTCTCTCGTCTTGACTCCCTTTTTTCTCCCGAGCGATGTGTTTGTGTACAGTATAGTTCCTGTGCGTTTGACCTTAATCACTTGCAAGAATCCAGCGGCTGAATCCAGCGGTAGGCTGCCAAAGCGTAAAAAATATGGAATCAGCGTTTGTGAAATTGGATAAAAAAACGTTTTTATTCCTCGTCGTAAAAGTCTACAATAGCGGTTGTGATTGACAGCGCCCGGGGCTCACATTCATGACTCGAATCCTCTCCCGAGCCAGAGACTGATTTAAATAATCCCCATAAAACAGGCCCCCATGTTGACTCAATTACGGTCACAATGGGGCGACTCGACTCAAAACCACCATGGATGTACTTTCTTCCTATACGGACTAACCAAATAAACATTCCACGAGCGCTTCGGGCCGTGTGCGACGCACACTCAGGAGTAAACGGAGAGCAGCGCAGGATGGTGCGAGGACGGATTCCAGATCGAAACAACAAATATCTCTCAAGTTGGACCAACGAGGATGCTATTAATTATTTTTTCTTTTTTCTTTATGGGAAGTGGCCTCTTAAAAAAGCGTCTGTACTCCTAAACACCAATATGTCACCGTCTGATTGTTTGTGACAACTTTCTGTAATTATAGTTAAAAAACAAGAGCATGGTCAAGACAATTAGTAGCCTCGGTCTCGGTATTTTTAGTGCTCGCATTTCTCATAATCACACCCACATTTCCCATAAACCCCGTTGCCTGCTGTTGCAAAAGAGGACGTCGCTACTTGTCGACCATCAATCCATTCTTTTCTGCTGTTGTGCAACTGATATGCACGTCTTGTAAACCTGAGATGAAAGAGGAAATTCATACGATCAACATGTTGACGGACAGCAAATAAGCTAGTAAAAAAACAACTTGTACGCTGTTTGTTACCTGCACGGTTAGCTGCTAGCCTTTGTCGCGTGGACTTACTGGTTGCTAGCAAGAAAAGCAAACAGCTAAATAGCAAATAATAATAATAATCGAGTAAACGACCTGAAAGCAAACTAGCGCGCTAACTTTTCAAGGCTACAATCAGCGACACTGAAACCATATTTTGGTTGAGCGTTCCTCTACGTGACAGTAAACTGAAGATATCTGTCCCTGCTTATTATGTCCTCTCTCTTTCACTGTGAGAGAAACAGACAGACTGTGAATTAATCTCCGCACACACTGGTGTACACACAGACCGATCTGTGTTTATAATCCCGCTCTGAGTCACCGCCGAACTTCTGCTGCCGATCTAAACACTCGGGCGACATCTGACGCAAACGCTGACTCACGGCCGTGACTCACAGAAGAGAGGAGAGAGAAACCAGGGATGCTGCGTTTTTTCATCTTCTGAATAAATGTTGCTTCTGGTTTCATGAAAGGGAGAATAAAGACGCGGGAGCCCTTGTAATGTGAAAAAAACCCAACAATTCAAACAAGCCAACAAATGTTGGCCTACGCGACCGCTCCCTTGAATAAACTGTTGTCCTTTTACATTATTCTCTCCTCCTTTATATATTTCTGGAATCGTGCCTTCTTGGAAACCCACCGCCTCGTGCCCACGCCCTCCGCAGTTTAGCAATGTCAGGCTAAACATGCATGCGCGCCTCGTCTCGAGCCAGGCCTTGGCAGCGATTTATGGCACAAGGCGAGGCACAATTTGCACAGAACTGGCAGCAACAGATGTCACGGCAGCTTTTCTCATTCTGTGAGGTATGCACCAAATATTTCTTTACACTGGCACCAAACAGAGCGAGGGATGAAACATTTACCTCGGGCCACCTGGCTGCACTGAGTCAGAGGCTGCGCTACTGGAGTAACCATGGACTTTTTTCACTGTTTTAATGAAAATCAACTCATAAACTGATGCATTTAATAACACTTCAACCTTTTTTCTAGTAACCCAACATCTTTATGAACCTGAAAATGAGCTTATGTCTCATTTAAAGATTAAAAAAAAGATGCAGAATTCCTAATACTTGAATATTTTTCAGCAGATTAAGGGAAATCCACATATTCTGCATCTCCACAATTGATTCGGCTGCAGTGGCTGTTTTGCTTTATGCCCTCAGCAGACCTTTGAATTTGAGTTTTGGCCGCCGGTGGGCTTGGTGGTACAGCATGTACTGCATGGTGCTGCCACCTTCTGCAGTATGAAGGGAACAGGTGGTGAGAGGACGGACACAACAAATATAGCATCTTTCAGGAGGGCAGCTGAGTCACTTCTCAACCACAGATTTTCCTTTAAATTCAAGGAAGAAGGAGGAGATTCATTCTAAGTACGCCACCTAGCCAAAAGTATGCGGACACCAGAACAAATACGTGATTGTTTGACAGACTGCGGGCATTAATCTGCCTCCACTCTTCTGGTTTCAGGCTTTCCACATGATTTGGGAACCTGACTGCGGGGATTTGCTCCCATTCAGCCACAAGAGCTTAAGTGAGGTCAGCCACTGATGTTGGGTGACAAGGCCCGGCTCACAGTTCATCCCAGAGGTGTCAGACGGGGGGAGTCGAGGTCAGGGCTTTGTGCGGGGAAGTCAATTGCAAACACACCAGACTGTGAAAACCATTTATTTATGGACTTGGCTTTGTGCACGGGGACATGGTATTTTTTTTAGCCACAAGCACAAACTAAAAGTGCACAAACATACGTGTAAAAGGGTGTCCATATACATTTGGCACCAACGTGAATAGAAGAAGAAGGAGTTACTTACCGGTGTATCTACATGCTTTAACGGCAGCTGAGGAGTGGGAGGCTGCAGAGGGAAAGCGAGACAGAGTCGGCGGGTTAGTCATTGTTTCGTTCACGCCGAGGAAGACACAACACGGCGAGTGAGAGGACGAGAAGGTGGAGCGATGACATCTTTTACAGACCTCCGCCTCTCTGTTCCTGTCAGACACGCAGCCATTCTGTTAACCCTGAAGGAAAATATCCCGTCTGTTCGACGCCTGACGTACATATACACTCATCATGAGGGCTGCACTTAACTGGACCTATCAGAACCATTAAGGGTCTCTGTAACTGGTACATAAATGGTTTTCTGCATACTCATCAAGACATCCTGAATTACCTTTTAAAATACACAAACTGTTAAATCTCAGGTACACAGGTGCAACCAATGAACACATTTATTATCATAATTATTAAATGCACAATATGCAGAATTTCTGCCACTAGGGATCTCTGAATCATAACGAAAGATGTTTGCAGAGGGCAGAGCCAGATATGTTGGTGGAACAAACACCCGACACGTTGCGTTCGGCTCTGATCTGGACCGTTTAGCTTAAATCGTCATTTGACTCAAGGTTGCCTTATTGGATTTCTTCCGCTGCTTTCGCCCAAATCTAATGAACTCAAGTCAGTGGATTGAAACTCTTTCCTGTCAATGAATTGTTATCTGAATGATACCATCTACTCATGAAATATTTGTTTTCGGGTTTGGCATTACGGCTGTTGCCATCTTGGTTATTTGGAGCCAGAAGTGACCATATTTGGACAAGAGAGTGAAGCCAGAACGGACGCTGATTGGATCTGAGGACCCAAGAAAACTGGGTGTCACTCAGGTTGCCACGCCCTAAAACTTACCCTCCTTTATATCTTATATTACTTTAAATGGGACCATATTTACAAAATGAACATCATGCTGTGTTGACGAACTACCAACTAAGACCATAAACTCATCAGGAAACTGTTTACTGAGGTAATAAATCAAGTGAGAAGTAGGGACATTTTCTCATAAGCTTAAATAGAATCTTTTTTTTTTTGGAACCACTGGAAAATTCTAAATTGGCTTCATTTTTCAGACCCGGAAGCTCCGTCCCATATTTCATACAGTAAATGGGGGGAAATGGTAAAAAAAAAAATGGCTCTTAGGTTTCGTTGCTGGTTGCAAAAAGAAAACTGTATAAGTAAGAAATTAAAAAGCTAACTGGGAGAAGCAGGGATGGAGAAACAGGAACGGGCCAGAGAGTGTGTTTGCCTGCCTACGCACACACAGACAGAGCTTGACAGTGATCCATGTGTTAAGGAAAATGTCTTACTGGAGTTGAGCGCAGCGTCTGAGGCCTGATGCGAGCTCTATAAACAAAACCAGGGACTGTTTAACAAGCTGCTGCAGTCATTTAAAAGAAGCCAGCGTCCAAAGTAAATAACTAAGAAGTCGTTACTGCCGCCTGGAATGTCCCTAATTTGGTCATATCATCGGCGGTTAATCTTGGAATATAAAACAGGAGCGACTGCACCGCTATTTTATTTGACTTGAAAGGATATTGAGTTGTAATCAGGAGAATGATCAAATCACAGTTCCTGCTGGTTTTCTAATCACGCTCGGCCCCGGCGCGCATTCTTTGCGGACGTGAATGACAACTCTCATTTGAGGCTCGTTAAAGCGAAAATGACTCGAGCCTCGCTGCTGCGGGGCATAAATCACATTTTGTCTTGTAAAGGAGCAGCCCCTAGAGGAAAAGGGGAAATAATCACTCGGACTGGAGCTCAGTATCTGTCCTCCTCTCCTCGATGAAACATTTAAACACAGCGTCTCAGAAAGTCTCCAACCAAAACAGTGATTTAACGTCTGTGGATGCTTTTGTCTTGGTTGCTGCCTTCCAACCAAACTGACCAAGTAGTTATTCTGTGGGGTGATATTATCGGATATATTGGTCTATTACAGATTTATCGTTATCGGCATATTTGACGTCTGATATGAGCATTTTTCCAGCTGAGGTCCTTTACCGCGAGTCATTTCAAGTCCATGTTACTCTCCGGCATCTTCTCTATTAAAGAATGATATGTCCAAAAATGTAAATATGAAAAAAGCACATAAAAAGAGGGTGTAAGTCACTCAAGCTAAATTCCTGACAATGTTTTTCACCCTTTTTTCCAATGATCTATATCAATAACGCGCCAAGAAACTGCAAAAATGCACAATGCAGAGGACGTAAACGACGCAGGGTTCAAACTTCAACCATGCAAATGTTAATGAGGCAGCAATTCCATGATGTTTTTTAAACCTCAAGGATATAAACCGTGCATTTTAACAAGCAACGGTGAATGTAAACAGAAAGTTCTCCAAAGAGCACCTTTAAGTCCTCGCAGACACATTTCTGTCGGCTACTTTTCTGAATTTCAAATTAAAAGTCACAGTTTGATTCGCTTTTTTTGTTGCTCATATTTCCCCACAACGTCTCATCGCCTCTGCAGCTGGAAACAGGACGCAGAAGGTGTCTGTTTGGACTTGTATCAGCAGGATTTTCCTTTGAGGAAAGAGAGGAAGCTCTTGTGGTTATAGCGTCTGACCTTTGACCTCCAGCTACGACCGCACAGCACTCCCTGTGTGTGGCTCTGCCGCAATTACAGGAAGGACTGCTGCATCATGGAGGTGATTTCAGGTCAAGAGGTTCTTTAAAAGCGTCTGCGACGGTCTCATTTGTACACAAAGTCTAACACAAACTCACACATGCACAGTGATAACACTCACCAGCTCATAGTTGGTGGTTGTCTGACATGACGTGGTGACCTGAAAGTGGAGAAGCAGAGCAATCATGAGTCAGGAAAAAGCTTTCATACGTTCTCTCCTCTGCAGTACTTCAGCCTGAAAACACAACTGTAAGAATTTATTTTTGTAGAAACAGAGAGGGAGAGACATCTCTGGATGTTTTCCTCCTGAATGCCTGAGTGTCCCCCGAATCGCCCCCAAACAGGACGGAAATAACCACCGCATCAGAAAACAGGACAGTTCTGACTGTTTTTCCGTGCGGGGGAACACGTCAGGGCCGTTCCAGACATCTGAGAGACGAACACGGGTTACGGCGTTACAATATGACTCTATAACTTCTTCTGCATGATGTTTTGGTTTTTTTTTTGCTCATCAGAATGTCTGAGAGAAGCCAGGCGAACACAGAGTGCCTCATCATGCATGGCTAAAGCAATTTCACCTGCACCGAATAACAACTCCACTCAAAAAAAACACGCAAGGAAAACAGGTTTGTTCAGTAGTTCCATCTCATTTAAAGCGCATCGGCTACTTTCTTTTGTTTTTGTTTAGAAAAAAGCCAAAGAACAGCTCGAGCTCGTCAAATCTGACCCCTTCCATCGACCTTGGCTGGATGCAAGACTGCAAAATGTGCAATAAAAATACGTCGATGACACACAGCTTTGTCTTGAAGCTGAGGGCGCCAGGACCCTGGTGTTCTCCTGACCCGCCCCGGGACTCTACACGCACCTTGAACACATGTCGGACCAAACGGCACATATGCCAGGATCAGACTACCGGATGTATCTGACTTTCCAGGAGGTGACGGTCCAGACGTCCATAGGCGACTCGGAGATCGATTACTTGATTAGTCTTCATTTCTCCTCCAACAGACGGTTGTGACGGGCTTAAACATGTAGTAGAAGTTGTTTTTTTCTTTTGTAACGAATGATATTTTATGAGTAACAACATGAAACTGGGACTTGCTTGTCTGAGTGGTTTTGGAGCTTTTGGTTTAAACTCTCTCTTTTCACTGTTAATTAATCCACTGGTTCTTTTCTTGATTAATCGAATAAGTCACATTTTCCCCGACCCTAATGCGAGTGACAATCTAAAACCTAAAGATCTTCAGTTTACATCATATATGAAGAAGAAAGCAGCACATCCTGGTTTCTGAGACGGTGGTCTCATCCAATATTTTGTATTTTGTGTGTTTGCAGATTAATTTTATGGCTATTCACAAACACTTAATCAACCATCGTTCAACTATTTTCAGTCCTTCCAGACTGACTGCAGTGTTGCGATCACAGCTGACGCAAATTTAACCAACATGACTTGCAAGTTGTTCTTGTTCACAATAAACCTGCAGATTTCAGATGCTCCATTTGGTGAAATGACTCAGAGCTGCTGCTGCTGAACGCCACATAGTCACTTTTTATATCATAATGTCCAGCTGGGTGTGTATTTACGACGAGCGACGGTGCTGCAGTGCCCTGATCTCGGGTCAGTTTCGTCTCTCTTTCTCCAGTCTGCTCTGATTCTACCATCCGCCTCCCTCTCAAACCGCAACTGCGAGACGAACGGAAAGCTCCGGCGCTGTTCGCCTTGTGAAACAGCGTCCTGTCCCCGCTTTCTGCTGTGCAACAACATGTTTCTTCACTAAAAACAACAGCAGGTTTCCCAAATTTCACAAATGCGGCTGTGTGGCGCACCGCTCTCATGAAAATGCAGAGCGGAGGAGGCCGGGTACCTGTTGCCAGACCTCCCAGCAACAGTATCACTTGTCCCCTAATTATACTATCACCTCAAAATAAGGGCCGTGTTGATTTCCTGATGTTGCAATGCTACACGTAGCATCTTTAAATAGCAGTTAGGGCAGAAATAGTTTGCTCATAGTATCCATGACAGGCTCCTAATAGTCTGTGTCACCCTCTGCGCTGATTACGATGCATAAACAGGCACTCTGAGCTGAGCGACTTCCACCTGATTGTGTTTACTTTGCCGCGTACACATGTGGGACGCACATTGAAGTCCAGCGGTTCTCAACGTGTCGCGAGCTGACGGATGTTTGCAAGTGGCGAGATGAGAGCGCGCTATCAGCGGGCGGCAGACGCGGCCCGGGCAGGAAGGAAGCCGCCGTAATTAGTTTGCTCTGGGAAAACAAAAGACTCATTGACTTTGTAATGGTATCATCAAGCGTATCAGAGTACAGTCGCTGGATAACATCGCGGCGGTAGGAGATCCCCCCGCCCGTGCACGCTGATGTGCCATGTGATGGCATCAGTCCGCCAATCAGTGCTGATACGGCAACATGAAACACCGAAAACACCAGTTGTTTACCTCGAAGCTGCGTTAGTGGAACCTGGATATGCTGAGATGCACTGACTGGTGCTTTGTTCTCCTCAACCAAAAATGAAAATTCAGTCATGCAACGTTGGGTCAAGTTTCGTAAATCTGCAAAACATTTCTTGAGGTGAACTGTTCCTTTAACAGCCACCTCCATTTTCCCACTGCTGTAATATAAAAGAGCAGTTTAGCAGGACAGCTAACACCAAACATCATGACTAAAAGAAGACAAAGTCGAAGCCGGAAGCGAGTCTGCTCATGCTCGCTTTTTACTGTTTCTACACAACCCGAGGCCGCTCCTGACATTAATATATCAGTGTTGGCGGTCCCAGTGGCCCCCGGGGGCCTCGCAGCAAAAGCATCTGCCTTTATTTACAGCTGACAGGCGGTGCTGTTCTGTGCGCTGTACTGTAGCATACGCCTGCAAATGTCCTGATGATGACTCCCTCCAGTATTGATCGAAAGGTCAGGAGGGTGCAGCGATGACTTTGAGTCTCAGCGGCTACTGTGTGTTTACATCCAGAGAAAACCAGACCGTTGGTCACGACGAATTACTTCTTTGTGCAAGTAAAAAATGGTTTTCAAGGACGCCGGCATCGCCTACAAATATTATCACAGACTTAGTCATGAGAGGAGAGCAGACAGAGACAAAATACAGACTTCGTAATCATGCATTCCTTCAAAGTAGAACTCAAAATCCTCGACGCATCATCGTGCAACCAAGCGAGAGAACAACAGCTTCCCTGACTTCATCCTTATATGGTGGGTGAGGCTGGAAGCCGGACTAATGCAGGCTTCACGTGGTTTTCAACCAGCTCAGACGGATAACAGTGTAGGAATCTCCGAGAGGCCCTGCCACTCGCTTCGGTCCTCCTCCGTCTGCGATTTGCTTGTGCAACTGCATCTGTGCCACCTGTAAAATGATCCAGCTCGAGGGTTCTTTGGATTGGCCCGTCTCTACCTGTGCACCACCTGAATCACGCTGTCTTGTTTTTGTCTAAAAAACCCTCTCCATCTGACAGACATTGCTCATTTTCTGCTCTGATTTTACTTAAAATAAAGTGAGTGTCGAACTTTTCTTTGACCTCCGTGTGATTCCCCCCCCCCAACCGCTTCCAAGCAAAGTGACCAGCAGACCACAAAGAAAACTCTCCAACAGCGAGAGAAAGAAATTCAAAGTGGGTTTAGGCTTTTAAAACAGGGAGCTTATAATCTCATCGAGTCACAAGGGGCGTCTGGGAAGCCACTGAACTAGAACAAGGAGTCAAGCGAGCCACCGGGGGGGCCCCTCCGCAATCTCGACCCAGTCGAGAGGCCTCATTATAGGGGGCAAACAGAGGTGAGCCGTCGTTGAAATGCCCGCGGCAAAGGTCAAACGTCTCAGGTGAGTCTCGACAGCTACGACGAGCTTCCTCTCCTCTTTCTTGATCGCCCATCCCCTTCACAATAAGAGCGCGGATCAGCGAGAGCTTTAATGATTTCTGCAAAAGCGCTGCTCAAGTACTCAAGTGGGTTTATATGGAAACGGGAGGGAGCAGGATATCAAAGCACGACTCGGGAGCCCGGTCCACTGGGTTGAATCATTGTATAATGAGAGAGCGCTCTGCAGTTCAAGCAGGATAGTGATGAACTGGTTTCTCTTCGCTCTCATACACTTCAAACGGGCCGGAACAAGCGTCCTCTGATATCCGAGGAAGAATAAGACCGGCTTAGTCAGCAAACTTTGCATTCCTTGTTTGCATTTCATCCAACAATACCTTTTATCTTTTGATGAAATGCAAACAAAGAATACATAAAAAAAAGCAGGAATTCTCCAATTTTTCCAGACCCTTGCTAAAGTTTAAAGGTCCCATATTTGAAAGAGTAAGAATTCCTCTCTCTTTCATTATGAAGCAGCTCTAGGTGCAATAAAAATGCTCTGAAAGTTTCAAAGTATTCAGAAAATGTGACTTAAAATGAGTCGTCAGGACTTCTGTAACGTTGTGATGTCACAACGACACCCTCAAAAACATGCGTATTCGCAAAAACACTTTCAGAGTTCAAGTGGAAACATGGTGGGCGGTGCTTGCTCAGGCCTGTGAGAGCTGACCAATCAGAGCAGAGGGTGAATCGAGGTGCTGCAACACTGAGAAATATAATGTGTTTTTTTAAACATTATCAGTGTGTAAGCACTTTTTAAAAAGAGCAGAATCTGGGGGATTTCAAGTTACGACCTACTTTCAGTTTGTTTCTGATCGTCAGCTTGGGGATGCTGAAGCCTTCCCACAGTTTTTTTGCCCTTTCACCCCTCTAGCGTCGCAATAATCACTCTGATCTTAGTCGATCTCCTCCAGCTGAACTGATGGGAGAGAGCATGTGTTTGCCACTGTGCATAAATCATCCCATTGGCTCCAGTAAATAAGCCTGCCATTGGTCCAACCACACTCAAAATTCCTCAAGCACTCCTCCTGCCCACACAAGAGCCACTGCCGCGGTGATGGCAGCTTGCCTGAGAAAGTAAATTCTTCACTTTCCAAACGGGGGCCAAATAAGGACTGAAGCTCAAACAGCCCCTTCGGAGGGATTTAAACATCGGCTGGGTTTCTGTTTTACTTGGAGGGCTAATAAATCCGCCGAGCGCTGTGATGGTGGAGAGCGTGTTCCTTTTCTTGCTCTGACATTTTGACATAATGTCAAGAGTGTAACACGCCATGTTCGACTGGGTGGCAGCGCGTCGCTGGCAGCGTCGAGCGATGCCGTCAATGGTTAAATAATATCTGATGTAGAATGTAAAAAGTACAATAATGGAGAAAAAACGACTCCGCCAAAGACGAATACTGCGTGGGAAAGTTTTACCACTTAAACTCTATCTGTCATTTATAAGAGAGTCTTCAAGCTCATGATTCAAGATCCTTTAAAAGAGAGAATCCAGATTGTAAACATGTTAAGGGTCTATTTGCTGGAAACGACCACAGTGAACATCCCACTCGATGTTCAGAGGCTTTTTGCACCAAAACAGGATGCAAATGGGCCTGTGTATACGCATGAAATCTAAATAATTGTTTTTGTAATGTGGAACACACTGTCTGCCAGCTGTTTCCACTGGCGTCCATCAACACCCGGTAGCGCAACACTAACAAGGCCTCCCCACAGCATGAAAACCATCCTGTGATGGTCGAACGTATGACAAGCTCATGAGAAAAAAAAAAGGACCTCTTTGAAAACTCTTTCGGAGCTTTTCTCAGTGACGCGAAATCGACCAAGCGGTGAAGAATCCACTATCTAAATCTTGTGGATAACACAAGAAGGGGAAATATATTTTTCCGCAGGAGAACAAAATCACTACCACATGGTTAACACACCATAAATAAGCATAAAAATGGTCCGACAGGCGAAAGCATTCGCTTCGACCCTAAGTGGTTCAGACAAAGTATACCACAACATACAGGAGGTTATTTACAATGAGATTCATCACAGAGGATTGCCGTCTTATTTCAACTATTTTGATTGCCAGTAAGTTCAGCTTTGTGTCCAACAAAGGCATTATTTCACCTCGAAAACCGACATGCCGATGTTGGGTTTGAGGCCCAGAGGAGCTCCATCAAGAGGCGGCGCGAGAGGCCAAACGACCATGGATCATTGAAGAAGCAGCTATTTGATCATGGTCAAGCCGCAGCGAATGGCGAGCCGGCTCTGGCTTGGCTGCTTCGCCTCTCCCCC
>CAEMYA010000116.1:217844-252613 GCA_903131615.1 Diplodus sargus
CCCCCCCCCCCCCCCCCCCCTCCCCCACCGTATGGTTACGACCAGATCACTTGAGCAACAGACGACAAAATACCCCATTAAACAAGGAAATGATGAATATCAGATGTGCAATTGTGGCTCACGTTGGATACAGGTTGAAAACCTCCAAGTGTGGAAGTTTTTATGCAAGAGGGGCATGACCGCATTTCATAAATGTGAGGTCATTTAAGTGGTCGTTCGATCGTCGGAGAGGTTTAAAGTCGTACTATTCAACTTTCTGGGGAAAGGTGGTTAAGTCTCCATCCATCCAACCCAATGGTGGACTCAGGATGTTTGAGTAACTAAAGTAAGTAAATGTTTGAAAGTATAATGGCACCACATTTATGCCTTAGAGGAAACTTTGTCTCTCCACTGGAAGGGCATCCCAGATGGCACTTCCCTGGCCCTCCGTACCCCTGTTGAGTCCATCCATCCATTATCTGTAACCACTTATCCTTTGCAGGATTGTTGGGGGGGGCGAGTACACCACTTCATCACAGGGCTGAGTCTCATTTCTAGGCTGTCAAACACCAACGCTCTGGGTTAATGGCTCGGGTCCGACGCCGAGTGTCATTACTTGTCGACCTGGGAATGAGACTCTAAAAAAATCAATTCTTCAGAATGACTTTAAAAAGTTAAACTGCGTTGCTTCAACATTCGGAGCAGGCTTCAAACCACAACTCACCTGATTTGCAAGATCTCCGGTTCAGGCCTTTTAACTCGTGGGAAACAAAGGCTGAAAACAAGAACGTTCTCATCATTACTGGATGGAGCCGATGTTAGACGGCGCTGATGGGTCTGTTCCGGACACGCTCGCCTATCAGTTCCTGTTTAATTAGGGGTGGCTACAGGATGAGTTCTCTCATTCGACCACTAATAGCACAGTGGGGCGAGAATAAAGACACAACGCCAAGCCAAAATCAACGGTGTACACAGAGGAGAGCGCAATAAAATACATGCTCACCAGAACACAGGATGCTCGAAAGGATCCCTAAATGCTTCTTTGCTGCAATTCCACGAAAACCTCAATTTATGTTTGTGTCTCGCTAGCTTTCGTGTGAATGACCCAGATTGTGTAACTTCATATTGAAATTTTCTCGCTCTTCACTTTTCCCTCGCCAGCCTGTCACTTATTGACAGAAATAAGTCAGCGGGCGGCCCGGGCCTCTTGTGTGGTTGCGTGTTAAATGCCATCCTCCCCGGGTCACTACTGCTTTTATAACACATACTTTGGAGCTGACGCAGCTTGCAGCTCACAGTTTACCAGCCGCGCTTTCTCTGTTTGTGAACGGCGGGAGTATCTCGCAATCCGATCTGGAAAACAAATGCGATTGCGTGACGCGGGGAAAACAAACTCCGTCTCTGCACAAACACGCGAGGAGGAATTTGTGTTTGGCAATCAAGAGTTTTGGGGATGATTCTCTGCGATTTATGGTATTTTCTCTCGGCGGCTCTCTCGCACGGTTGCCAAGGTTTCTGATGTGTCAAAAGATGAACAGCCCCGAGGGGAAACTAGGTATGTTATTAAGGCAGACGGAAGAGACAAATAGTTCAAGAGGGATGGGATGGCGGCATCACTCTTTGAGAACATCTTCTCCTTACGAGACGCGGGGGAGGCGTGAGTTAGGGCTCGTTTGGCGGTACGAGAGGGTTTCTGGGCGAGGTGGGGAAAGTGGTCGACCCTTGTCCCCCCCGTGAGACTTACGACCGGTTTGAAGAGTGCGATGCCAAGGTCGTGTCTCCTTCAAAAACGCTCTAGAAAGATGCCAAAAAACGTTGCAGCAATAAAGCCGCATTCCTCTCTGTTGTTCCGTCTCTTTAGCGGCAGACAGGACATACAAGCCTCGCGACCTCTTGACCGCTCGTGTTTAACTGCCGCCCCTTCTGTTAGCTCGAGGTCAAAGGTGAATGATCGCCACCATCAGTCTGCATCCTCTCTCGAAGGTGTCAGAGAGGGAAAAAAAGTGAAAGGAAGGACATTTCCTGCAAACACTATACCTGACCAGCTGCTCTGCTTCAACGTCGCAGCACAGATGCAGGTTTAGGCTAAGAGAGAAAACACGTGTTTCCCTGCTGTGTTGACCAGTTGCTCCCGGTCCACAAATCACCGCTCGTCGGGAGGCCGCGAAAGAGGCTCAAACAGCAACTCGGGTGAACTCTGTCTGTCCCGGTTCCCACGGGAGCCACTTTCCCATGAGCTGTGGGACCTGATTTCATCCAAAAACATGCAGCGGAAAGCCTTTTTTTTTCTGTTGCTTGAGGTCCCGTTTCTGAAGACCCATTTTTAAGCCACGAAAGAATGTAAAGAACTCGGATATTCAGAGAACATATCCGACATGCCGAACACAGAAAGATCCAACGAGAACAAACCCCCCTTCGACTTGCATCTTAAAATCGCCCCATCCAGAAGTCTTACCTGCACACCGGCGCCACTTTTTCTCACGCTCTCTCTCGTCTCTCCCCCTCTGCCTCGTCTCTACCTCTGCATTCTCCCTGCCTTCACACCCCCCTCCAGGAGAGGAACAGAGCGAGAGAGGGAGTACCAAATACAGACACTTTCCTCCTCCTCCTCCTCCTCCTCCTCCTCCTCACCCGCCCCTCGCGCTCAAAACAACAGCAGTAATCCCGAACGCGTGCCAGAGAGCTACTGAACTCGATTCTGTGTATGCGTGTGTGTGTTGCGCAGCATGTGGATGTCTGTGCAGCCTCTGGACCGGACCAGGATACACTCTTTATGCTGCCGCCGCCGCTGCTGCTGCTGCTGCTGCTGGCTGACGTTCCTCCTCTCAACTGCCAAGAAATGTTGAAACGCGCTATATAAGGCCAACAGAGTGGCTCGGGGGCTCCTTGCGAATCCGGTACCCAAAACGAGAGAGCAAAAAAGCCGTCCGGGGGCCGACAGTAACTGTATCCCTCCCTCTCGTCTCTCTCTCCTCCCTCTCTGTAGCTGTTGACACATGCTTGACAGAGGGAGTGAGAGGGAGAACAACTTTCCTCCTCTCGTGTCTGCACTGCAGCAAAAATCTGAATACGGCTCCTGTGGACCTCAGTTTGTGTTTTGTTGCCGTTGGCGACACTTCCTCATTGTCTGACTCCACTGATGAATGTGTAAAAAAAACAAAAATAGCATTTTTTTTCCTTTTGAATATTTATTCAAACCTGCTATGTAGACAAAAGTTCTGAACCCTGAGATAAAAAAGTCCACAAAACGCTGTTACATCAACAAATTCAGGTGTATTTCTAGTAGTTTTATGTTTTGTTTGGTCTGTGCACTGCTATATGTTTATATCTCTGAGTATTTTATCTGACATTTAAGTGGTGGGTCAATCAAATTAAGTAATTCTCATAAAACTACGCAAAATCATGAAATATGAAAGTAATAAAACAATGTTTTAAGACAAATCTGCCAGTATAATCAGAATATGCTGATGATGTTTCAATACAAATGGGCTTGTTTCATGAATTTTGTAAAATTAGTGTCTCTGGAAGCAGAACACACGTTGCTGCATGAGAATAAACAAATGAAATAAACTTGATTTCAGACTTGAAACAACCTTTAAAAGCACAGTATGTCATTTCTGCAGTTAGAGGTTTGAACATCGTTGGAGACATTTGGGATAAAGACACTATTCAACCAAATATAAAACAAAGGTCGAGTCTTTTTCTGTTCCCACTGCTCCATGTTCCATTTTTAAGGCTCATACAGTCAATAAAACAGGATAAAGTGATTCCTACAGTGGTCAATGGTTGGATAAAGTCTCTCTCACAATGGAGAGAATATTTAAAAGATGCGCTGAAGGCTGCATCCCAACTTTACGAACGTTGGTGCCCAGCTGGTGTCCTTCTGATTTTTCTTGCCCCCGGCCCTCAGACAGCCTTTGGTCCGCCACTGTAAACCCAAATTGCATGTGCCAAATGTAAAACCGTTCCTCTCAGAGTTGGAGAAAAGTTGCACAACTGTACTCTGACTTGTTGACAGCTTCTATCTAAGAAGATACACAGAAGAAACTTGGAGTCAACAGACAGACAACCCCGAGATCCCTCTTCTCTAAAGTATTTGCTCCCGTCGGGTTGAACTCAGCTCTTGACCTCCAGCCGAGCACCGAGCTAAATTGGGCCATCAGTCATCTGCTAGCACCCGGTTATTAGGCCGCCCGTACCGTTTGTCTGCCAGCGCTATCTCCCGACTACGCCGCTGCATCTATAGCGCTGAAGGGCGTCGCTATGGAGAGGAGCTGTGACGGCTCTTTGATGTGACGTGTTTGCGCCGGGGAAACAGACTTGCCTCTGTGAAGGGCTGCTGAGGAATGAGGAGGCTTGGCTCTGCTGAATGTGTGTGTGTGTGTGTGTGTGTGTGTCTCATCGTTCTCTCCCTCCCTCACCCTCATCATCTCTCTCCCCTCCCTCTCTCTCTCTCTGCTGTTCTACCTTCTTCACTCTCATGCTTGGATAGCTGCCTCTCTTTTCCATGCCAACATTCTTGAGCGCTCCTCATCCCTGCTTCTATGCACGTCTTACTGTGTTTGTGGTCGTGCTCCATGCACCTTTACGCCTTTTGGAAGATAAAGACAGATAAAAAAAAAACAGGAGGAAACCTTAGAAGGAAAAAAAAACCCTCCACAACACGGCAGAGAAGGAGACTTGTAGGGGAAAACTGAGGATTTAAGGTTCATCCATTGATGCCGATGTTACATTTGGACTTTTACACTTTTAAATATTATATTTTTTTGTCACCACAAGGGAAACATTTTGAGTATATATGACAAATATTACTGCCGGATATAAATCGACCCCATGACACATTCTGAATGACGGCTCCCTCATTTGTGATGAAGAAGAAATAAATACATATTTGCTGAAATATATAGCGGAGAAATGAAAAGAGACACTAATAAAGAAAGAAATACATGTATAAAAGAAGACATATCTTTATTATGTTATGTATTTCTTTACTTCTTCACTTCATTCTTTAAACTTTCTACATTTTTGTCTTTTTTGGTGGTTATTTTAGCCGTGTTGTTTAAGAAAGGTGCGATATAATTAAAGTTTATTGTTATTATTATCAAATGAATAAATTAAATGAAAAAAAAAAAAATTGCAAGTAAATAAGTAGTTTGAATATAAGCATATAAATAAGGGAATTCATACATAAGTTACTAAAACAAATATTTAATTCTGTCACATTTTGTGAACTAATTAGTTAACTGTTCCACGTCGTAGCTAGCTAGCCGAATTAGCTACGTAGCTCAGCATCTGAAGGTGCAGGACAAGGAAACACTGGCTAGAGAAGCTAATGATGGTTATGGTTCAGAGTCCACGGCTGTTTATATATAAACTGACACTGAAACGTATCATGATGGAACAAAAAGAAGTAAAATTAGGCCCTTTTGGCTAAAAAAAAACAAAGAGAAGCATTCCTGCATGCTAATCCCAGCCTTCACCCCTTTGTTGACATCCTCTTTCTATTTTAGTTTCACATCCAAAGTCCCATTTTTTCCCTTTCGCCCGATCATCAACATGTTGAGCTGCATAAACAGTCCAGAGTTTTACAGTCGGTGGTTAAACGGGGTCGCACCCATTCCTCCTGGAACATGAAAGACTCGCTGGGCTGCGTTTCATGGAGCATGTCATTTGCCAGAGGTCTGATTAAAGGGCCTCTCCCAGTTTTCACACGTCCACCCGTGTTTGGATTAAAAACGTCGGGATGCCAGGATTACAAACCTCCGAACGACTTGACCTCTAAATTCAGCACCGGAGGAGGCCCAGCTCAGCTCCAGTCGGGCCGGATCAAGTGCGCCTGAATGGACTCAGTTCTGCTCTGCAACAGTAAAAGTGTGGTGTTACAGGTACAGAGAGGTTCCCTTCCTTCTTCTAAAAATGCTTAGCTGTTTCTTGCACATCAGTGCTCGCGTTATGTAAGCAGCGAGTGAGCTCAGCCTGACAGAAAGGGATTGTGGGCCACTGGAGATGAAACGGGACCGTCGGAGTCTCCTCACAGCAATAATATCCCCTGGATTTCCTTTTGTGTGACAGAAGAACTACTGGATCTTCTAAAAATAGACGTTCAGCATGTGGCTGGGGTGCCAGATCTGCTTCAAAATGTTAAGGCAAGGACGTACTTTTCGTAGCTCGACGTTTAGGAGGAATAGCACGGGACATTTTTCCAATTTGAAGGTAAAATAATGAGATTAAATACCTCTGCTACCTGACAGACAGAAGTATGAATGCGTAGTTTGGTCTCTAATGTCTCGTATTTTGTTCTGTTATTTTATTGTTGGCCTCCAGCCGTGACTCACTTCCTCGTCTTCCTGTTCTGCTCCAGGATCTGTGAACATCTACGACTCCAGGAAGTGGAAAAAGCCTGATTGCGGGAGCACTTTGTTCAGCTCCGGCTGAAAGCAGCGATAAGTAAACAAGGCGTGAGATTTTTTTTATAGATTTACTTTGTGCCAATGTACAGTGATGAAAAGTGGTGGCAGTCAGAATTGTTCCCTAAACTGAGAGAAGAACCTGAAGCTTGGCCCGCTGAACTTTTCTGCTGCAAACTAGACAATTGGAAGTTATTTCCTTCACTCAGGCGTGGTCATTTTCTATATTCACTGTGCACAGACTGCAGTGGCCCTCCGAACCACCAGGGGCCCCCACACAGTGACATTTATTTAGGGACATTTGTTTATAACGTGAAAAATATGCGTTAAAATGTCTGAAAGGTTTTATTCACCTTCGAGTTTGTGAGCAATGACAGTGAACGCCAATCACTTAAATTTCTGACAGTTCTTCAGAGCACCTTGTGTAAAAAAAAGAGCCACATCGCGAGCTTAAATCGTCAGGAAGTCAACAAACAGTTTGTAAAGTGTATGTACTTTACTCTATATTGTGCAAGTGCAGTCTTTAATCTCGTAGACTCGGCTCAGCGACTCTCAGTCGATGTTTCCAGTGATTTAATCTGAGCTCTCGAGGCTAAACAAAACAGAAATAGCTGAGCTGCGATGTCAAAACGACCCTAACTGGCATACATCTTGCGTAACAGCCGTACTCTGAGTTTCCCAAACAAATTTGTCTTGCGGCTGAGGTGGAGCTGCGGCGGCGACACATATGACTTGTCACACCGGACCGCACCGCACTTTCTCTAAAAGCACAAACATGTAAACAGCATTTTCTAAAATCAGCACCCTCCGCCATTGTTGTTTACACGAGGAACACTCCAGCTTCTTGCCTAACCCTCTTCCCATCATTCCTCTCTGGCCTGCGCCGTTCCCTGCCAAACCTCGCCTGTGTCTTCCAACCCGCCGGCCCGTCGAAACGGCGCAAAACCACTGCAGCGGCATTCCAGGAGGCTCCTCCAAGACACGGCAGGGATAAATCACAGGGAATAATGAGGGCTTGTTTCCGCGGGGAGGGCGAGGGAGAACAGAGCCGACACACGAGCACACTGATGGCGCGCCGTCGGGCGGATCTGTTTGCATATTTTTGTTGCGCTGGTGCGAAATCGAACACGGAACCCAGGCGGTGTTGATCTATGCGCAACCCTGAAGGAGTTAACCCACCAAACAGTGGGAAACATTCATGAAATTTTGGCAAGTTGCCACAGTGATGACACATGTGTGTGCTGCGCACCGTCTGGGTCCGGACACACTGCTGTGCTGGACATAAACCGCAGGTAAGAAGCATGAAATTTACCAGCCAGAGGTCCTCATGAAAAAAAGAAAAAGAAGGCTGTGATGTGTGTTCAGGTAACACATTTCCCCTCGCAAAGACCTGATTCCAGAAATCTGTTGCAAGTTTCTTGTAAAATACAGGATGTTTTTAACATCTTAGGTCCTGAAAAGCTTCAGTTTCGATGATTTTTTTCTTAATCTAAAGCCAAATAAGTCGACTGGCTCTCTGAGAAGTATTTAAAGATGATTCCGTATTACGTAAAAGACGTATTCAGTCATAAATCTGCTTAATTTAGCACCGAACTCTGTAGTTCCGTTTGGCTTTTTTGGAGCTTTTCAGCAAGTTGTTTTGGTTTTTCAAAAATTCTGCTCCCAGGAGTATGAAAGCTGTTTTTTAGTGGGTAAATTAAGAGGAAAGGCGTCACAATTAGTGAAGAATTGTGCGGTTGGATGGGAGGAAATGACTCGGAGAGTATCATCACTTGGTCAGTGAACTCCACCTGGACAGCGCCCAGGTTCTGGCCCCCTGCTTGGGAGCGACACCTCTTCCCGAGAGGCTCGTTCCATTCACAAGTACTTCTTCTTCTTCACTACAGTCTCCACCAAGCAACATAATACAAACTTGGAGCCACTCGATGGACCTCTGGTGGAATGTTTATGTGTATTTTTTGGCCTATGTGACAGTATCCGTTTCACCCTGGAGCCGAAACGCGTCACGTCAAACAAGCACGCTTAAGAAAACATTTTAGAAGTATTGTAGCAGCAGCAGGACATCTGGTTGCGTTTGTCAAAAAGTTGATTCTGTTTTTTGTTTTTTTGTTTTTTTTGAGAAAAGATGCTCTGAGGAAGATCTGTGTGTCAGAAATGAACGGGTTATTTTCAGTAGAGACAGAGAAATCTACGTCTACGTTTATGTGAAGCGCTTTCGGATCGCATTTTTTTTATGAATGAATCCTCCTCGGATGATTTATGACATCAAGATTTCCCAGCAAAACTTCGCTTCCAGAGAAGCCACAGCTTCGGAGTCGCACACCAGACTCCCGTCTAACAGAGAGCCTCTGTCTCCAAACCCTCAACTTGGGTGTCCGGCCAGATTTTTTCGGGGGAGTCTCCCAGCCACAACACCCCCGTCTCGACAAGCCGCCACCTCGCTATAGACGACCATAACAACAACACTGAAGTCACAGAGTCTATAGAACGAGTCGGTCGCCGAGCCCCGGGGCTCCAATACCAGACGTCCGCGCTGAGATGGCTGCGGTCGGAACGGAGGGGAAAACTGAAAAATGAAGAATTAGCCAGAGACGATTCTTCATTAAAGCACATGAGCGGACATCTGTCTTTTTGATGTTGCGCAGACATTTTCATAAGCTTCTGAACTTAATGATGGAACCACATGAGGAGGAATGAAACCGAGAGAGGGAAAACATATCAGCGATGGTTCCAACAAGATTACAATCAGGAGTCTTTAAGCAAGAGTATTTAGCAGGATGATGGAATGTGATGTCGATCACAGTACATCCGCCTTGAGATGACTTCTTCACGTTGTTGCAATGACTCTGGTCACCAACATTCGTCAACAAACGCCACTTAATGCTCATTTATCTCTGTAAAGTTTGGTATCAGATCTCAAACTCTAGCTTCTCCACTGATGTCACTGTTGTTACAGATGGTTGGTAAGTTTAAATTGCACCTAAATACCAAACTGCGGAGTTGGACTTTAGACTTGATGTGAGGAAATCAAACAAGACTCGACCCCAAAGACTTAAAGGTCTGTTCTGTTCGACGGCTCGTCACGTCGACAGCATCTGAAGCAGCAGGAGAAAACAAAGACGAGCTAACGCCACGTTGGCGATACAACCGGGAACAAATACAAAATCTGGAAGATATTGAGCCGGGTGAGAAATTTGCATCAGCCTTTAAAAATGCATGTGTAACTAGTTCTTTACATTCTCAGAGGCAACACATGACCTCAGTGCGTTCAGCGGTCGCCCACATATGGTCTTGATAAATCTACGTATGATAATCAACAACTATTTCAATTTCAAACCATCTAAATCATCCAGTAATTATCACATCACTGACCTCAGGAGCCACTTTCCATCCAGAACATAAACAACATTTAATTCACTGTAGTGGAAACACCTACTGTGGTATGAACACATGTCACATATATTGTCGCCCCTCATATGTTAAAAACCATCATCACCGTCATTAAAATCAGAGTCGGCCATAAAAACACACATAAAACGTGCCATTAAAACATCCAAACAACTGTCTTGTAATGAAAAAAAGGGGGGAGGTTGCGGCGGCTTTAAATAATAAACACATTAGATGAAATCAATGCAGCGCGGCGGTTATCTTCACGTCTGCCGAGCTGCGAAACCGCTGGCGACAACCTCGCCGTGCCCCGGATTTACTGCTCAAGGTCAGCGGCGTGTCAGCTGAAAGAAAGCGTCGCCATCTCGCACGAAGACTCTGCACTTTTACGGCCTCGAACAACAGGCGCTATTGTTTTTACGCCGACGTGAACGTTCAGCAATTACGGGATCAGCACGTTAGCAAACAAGGATTGGAAAGTTTGTGCCAAAGCTTTAATTTCTAACCAAAATTCAGACACATCTCCTCTGTCACCACCAGAATGAATGACTCACGACTCCGGCGAACCCCATTATTCCCCCGACTGCCGCCGCAAATGGCTCTCGCCTGGTTTTAGAGGTATCTGGGAGATTTTTCCCCTTTCGGATGCTTTTGGGAACACGCAGCTTTTTTGTTCCTGGGTAAGAACGGCGGTTTTCGAGGGGTAAAGAGGGAGAGGAGGTAGGAGTCAGAGCAGACTTTTGGACGTTTTCTCCCCAGCAGTCACAACTAAAACCACTAAGAATAGCCTTGTAACGCTCTTCCCCCCCTCCTCCGCCCTTTTTCCTGCCTTCTCTCCGTCATTCATTCCTCCCTTCCTTCCTTCCTTTTCATTTACTCTCACCATGAGCTCTTCCCTTTTCCACTGCAGACTGGGATTGAGTGCGCCGAGCGTGACTGTGGAATATGTGACGACGCACCACATGGTTTGTACTTCCTCGGCCAGTTTTCAGGATATATCAGGATATAAACATCCTGCAGCTCCGGATGTGACTTTTTATGTTACTGTTTAGCAATGTGTTCAACTAAATCTACTTTAAGACGAGTGATGCACCTGTTAAACTGGTGTTTCAGGTAACGTATGACCCAGGAGGGACCCATCTGTCCTGGAAAAGATGTTTTTTGAGTGGTATAACAGTGAGTTTGGAAACCCGGGGGGTTTAAAAATCTATGACACACATAACTCTGGAGGTTAACGGTCTCAGCTTAACATCTGGGATCATACGTGAGTGTCTCTCTTGTTCACTATGAGCTCCAAAAACCAGGAACATGCTGGTGTACCCATGTTATCCCCGACACGAAGACAGCCGAGGAAGCGCCCACAGAAACCGTGTCGTCTTACCGAGGTGTCAGAACGAGCGGTTCAAGCGTTCCTTTGTACCAACAGCCGCACCATTACACAACACCGCCTGCTGTAACGACCCGAGTCTCGGCCAACTCTGTGGTTTTTCTGAGGCCCACAGCTGGGTGGCCACCCCTCATTGACTCCACATTGACTGTATCTCTGCCAGAGCTTTCCACGACAAGGACACCTACACTGACACACGAAACGTTGTGTGATAAGATGATTTAAGACACAAGCTGGATGAAGACCAGGACCCAGACAGACACTATATTATGCTATCGTGTTACTAGCGGGTGAAAGAAATGTAGATTTTACAAGCCGAGTCACTGCGACGCTGCAGTAACAACAACGGTTACCTCCGGGGAGAAACACAGCTGTTTATTTGTGTTGTCCGTAACCGTAACAATTAAATAGAAGTCGTCAAACGCAAAGGTCCTTCGACGTCTACTCAACAGCACATCGTTGACTAATTGCTAGTTTTTTTGGGCGAACTGAAGCCGTCATTTCCTTTCAGATTCAGATTTTTTACCTCGACCACAACATCGTGTGGAGGGGTACAAACATAATGCGAAACTGTAAAGGTTTACATATCTTTGGTTTCTCTATCTGCTATATATAATGCGAGTATTTGCCGTGTTTGAGTATAACAGGAGTTCTCAGTTTATCCTGTGGACCCCCTGGAACCCCTTCAAAGACCTTTAGGGGTACCTGGATAAAAACCACCGATAACTGATGGTAGTTTTATAGTATAATGTATATAAGACGGTTTGTAAACCATTTATCAAGCAATCGTAAAGGTTGTAATGCTCATCGAAATAGTGTTAAAGAAGAAACTACACAGTTTATTCAACATTTACAAAGTGTTATAAACATCAGTTGCAACTTAACAATAAAAAATAATGATAATAAACGGCAAAAGAAGTGTTATAAACTGTAAATGATGGCTGTTATGTAGATGCATACCATTATCTTTTTTAACATATCATCATCATATATCATTAGTAGAAGATGTCCAGTGTCTTACCTTCACTTCACATTTTTTATGGCAGGACAGCTTGCACGCTGAAAGAAAAGAGGCAAACTTATGTCAGTAATGGTTCAAATACACATGAGATCAATGCTTGGTGAGGATATTTGGTGTTTCTTTTCCAAATAGTTAGAGGGATGGACATAATTGCTCTTGAATGCATCGAGAGGGAAACCTGCAACAAGGTCAGCTCTCATTCTGAATGTGCTGGTGCTGCCACCAAGTGGCCAAATGGAGCAAACATCCAAACATCCCAAACATCCATCTGCTCGCATTTCACATTTTGATTGAAAAGCTCTGAAGACTGAGGTGTTGAAATGGTTAATCCTCGACATAACAAGCTGAACGAAGCAGTTGAAATGAGCCTAAACTGTGATTGGAAGCTTCCTAACAGGAGGTTTAATTATGAATTAGCTGAGTTTAATTATTCATGTCATCATTAGAAGCAGACAGAGCCGGAGCAGGTCGACCTCCAGGCATGAAGCGGGCCATGTTATCGACGTCTGGGGCAGGTACGACCCTTGACCCCACACACACACACACACACCTGCTGCCTTACTGTCAAACTAGGTGGTCCCCAGGTGGTGTGAGTGTGTAGTCCGGGATGTGTGTGTGTGTGAATGTCCTGGGTGGTCCGACTGTTGGAAAAACAAGTCTCCGGTTGATTAAAGTAAACCGGCGTAATGGTGATGAATGGATTAGTGGGTAGTTTTGTGTGTGTGAAGCGCTGATTGGTAATTATTTGGAGACGGTTAGTGTTAAGTGGCTGTTTGTCCTTCCTATTAGAGAGGCAGCTGTCCAAACTGGTGTGGTAATGTAACTCTGACGGGCGTGGAGCTTTAAAAAACATGTGGCCGAAGACTTCCTCCTTGACTTTCAAAGTAAAAGTTTGTCAGAAGCAAGTTTTCGTCCAATCACCAGCTTTTTATTCAACTTTTAAATCAATCGGCAACTGTCCTGATGAAAGTTTAATCAAAATTCTCTGATTCCAGCTTCTTAAATGTGAATGTTTGCTGGTTTCTTTCCTCCTCTGGGACGGTAAACTGAATATATTTGGGTTGTGATGGCAAAACAAGACATCTGAGGACGTCTTCTTGATATTTTTCACTATTTTCTGATATTTTATAGTTTGGAACTTGCAGGAAAATTAGATATTTGGTTAAAAACAGTCGTCAGAGACTTTTCAGTGCATAATACTGTCAGGAAAAACAAGTCGATGCTGAAAAAATTCAGATTATCATTTTCTATCGTGTGTCTTTTTAAAGTATAGTGAACTTTCCTGCTCAATATTTTGCACGTTCCTGCATAAAACTGCACAGTTCTTTTATTCAAACACTCCTCTGCAGTGTTGAACAGTCGTACTTCTTGGTTCTGCAAATAAGTGCAGATGTTTCATCACGAGTTTCCTCCGCGATGCATGGTGAGAGACCTGGAGCTGATGCGCGCAGGCACCGGAGGGAATCATTATCATCATGTGGTTTTATACGCTCTTAATGAGTCCCCGCGTATCCACGGGAGGCACGAGTCTATCCTCGCGCTGCCTCGTCTCAGCGAAGAACAAAGGAAAACACGCACAGACCGAGACGTGATGCACGCATGAATGTATTTGACATTTTCGGTCTGTTACGGTGAAGCGATCGCTGCAGACAGACGGGATCAACATGAACACAAGCGACACATCAGTTTGTTCTCCTCGACTACATGATGACCGAATCCTCAGCTTTTTGGGGTGAACTGTTCCTTTAAGGGGGGTGAACAGGTAACAATGCAATCTCAGTCACTTGTAAGTCCTAAACATCTGCACACATCTGCACATCGCCCCCTTTGTCACATCTTATCTCTTGGCCGCGAGCCCTCTGGCAACGTGGCCTTTTTCTACCCGGGCGCCTAGCAACACTTCCTGGTAACAGCAAAGGGCAGCGAGGATGCTCAGACCAACGCGTGTCCGTCTGAAGAGGCTCGTATTCTAATCGCGCCAAAAAAAAAGATATTTCTCAGCTGCCGTAAGACTTCAGGAGGCAGTTTCGGGGGCTTTTAGCCGGATGACTTTAAGCTTTACGCGCTCGGCGAGGAAAGCTTATTGCGGTCTACTGTATTTTAACATGGAGGATGAATGAACAAAAGGGGGATGAAAGGGAAAGTAATTCTCCTGTGCTCGCCTTTGCACTCTCTTCCCTTTGTTTTCCATGTCTATCTCCCAATCCCCCCATACCCCAATTTCTCTCTCTTTATTCAGCCTCGCTCTACCCCCCTCTACCCCTCTTTCCCTTTTTTCCCCTCTTATCTAGGCTAATGCAGCAGCAGCAGCAGCAGCAGCCATGCTAATTTTAACAGCAAATCCTCAGCCAAAGCCCCACACAGGCCCGCGCTCCTGCAGCCGGGGCTTCTGAGTGTTTGTCAACTCGGCTTCTGCTAAAAGACGCCGTGTTTGTAGTTCAAAAAAGGAGAGAGCGGGAGACGAACGGGAGGGAGACAAGAAAGGAAACGCGAGGCAGCCCGGGAGTCCTCTAATGTTAATTTCCCCTGGACTTTTTCTCCGAGGTTACAATAAAAAACGTTTAGTTCTTTCTAAAATTAGAATGGAAAAAAAAAACATGTGACTGGATGGTGGAGGAAGACGGGGAGGCTTAAAGGGAGGAAGGAGGGGGGAGAGAAATCAAAGCAGAGACGGCCGACATGTGCAGAGATACAGACCGTACTGTACGCACAGCGCCGATCAAACAAAGATGGTCAAACTAAACAAAGGAGAGGGACGCACAGATTGGAATCTGTGCCTCAAACAGTGACTCAACCAACATTTGCTGATCTGAATACTCGATATCTGATATCTTCTGACGTGAAGTGATGCATCAAACACTCTGTACATCTTTGACGAAACAGGCAATTATCGAGACCTCGGCTTTATGTTTGCAGCGTAAAACAGCCCTCATACAATCTGCTTTATTCATTTAGGGTGCAGTTTGAAGTGACTGTGTGTTAAATTCATACTGAAAAGAAAAACAGGGGGACGCATTATGCACCACTGAAGCTACCGTCAGCTAGTTAGCTCACTTAGCTTAGTTAGCCGTGCAGCTAGCGGTCCAGCCAGTGAGCGTATACCTCTAGCACGGTAGCTTTGAACCGGGACGGGCCAGTGCTAGCTGGTTAGCATGCTAACAGTAAATGCTTCCTCAACATAATAGATGGACGTCGTCAACTCATATTACTTCTTAATTCCCCAATGCATGCTGGGACAGACTCCAGCCCTGACAGCCATCTCGAACAGGAACCAGGAGAACGTTTTCGCTCTCTCATCCACAGATCGCTCACTTTAATCTCCCGCCGGCTCAGACTGAGAGTTGAACTCTCCGCGGGGGGGATCGAACTGCCCCGACACTCACCTTTGCAGATGAGGCCCTCCTTGGTGATGGCCTGCTTGCATATATCGCAACTCTTGGCCTTCTTGAATGGCTTCAGCTTGAAGTGGTGTGTGTGGACGCCCTCCAGCTCGTCGGGCTGAGGAAAGAAGAGGGAGGAAGGGAGATCAGGAGCAGGTCGGTTGAATGGATGCCAACAGAAACACATTTGGTATTCGGCCATGATATATTCTTCTATGGGTGCACGCGGGGGTTTGAGTTCTTTGACGGGCTTTGATGGCATTTGGTTTCACTTGTGTCTTTGTTATATCGACTGTTTTTCTTTCTTTTCGCTTCAAGAATAAAGGATTTGGTTAGAAAACAGGTTGTACTCATTTAGTTCTTTGTTCTATTGTTACTGATGTTACTGATGATGTCATTTATTAAGCAAATTACCAAACAGTCATTGGTTCCCTCCTCAAGAACGAGATTATTTTTCCATCTTTTCTCCGTATTCATCACCGTAAATTATTTATCTTTTGGTTTTTGGACTTTTAATATCATATATGATTGTCACTTTGGGTTCAAAGAGACTGTAATGAGCACTTTTCTGTTATTTTCTGACATTTTAATTAATGAAATTCTGAAAGTGACTAAAAAAAAGTTGTTACTGATGACATTCAGCTTTTGATAATGTTGCTAACGCTAGCAAACGTTAACATTAAGCCACAGTTAGTTACCCTGACGGTACTTACGCTTGCTAATGTTAAACAAAACAATCAATTTGATTTAAAGAAATAAGCACTTAGATGTTTAAGCTTATAGATATTTATGAACGTTAATAGTTCCTATAATTGTTTATAAAGGCATTATGACGGCCCTGATACATGTTCATGTATGTTATACAGCTTCACTGTTGTTTGTGTTGTTTAGCCGGAGTCCTTTCACACACTTTTATAACTAACATATCTTGTGTCATGGTGTTGCATGCACACACACTGACACACACACACACACACACACAAACACTGACACAGTCCGCCCACCAGCAGGGGATGTTTTCACTTTGAAGTTCGCTAATTAAATGACTAATTAATGATGAAGAAGAGGGAGAGAGAGAGGAGGAGGAGGAGGAGGGGGGAGCAAAAAGAAGCCTCACAGCACCCAACAACCTCAAAAACTCCAGGAATGATGTACGCCTGTGTGTGTGTGTGTGTGTGTGTGTGTGTGTGTGTGTGTGTTCGTACTGTACAGTGTGTGCAGCCCGAGAAAAACTGCACCAAAACCTGAGCAGAGCGGTGACGCAGGAGTACACCATGTTTTTTTTTGCCTCCCTTGAAGCAAGGATATCAAAACACAGATGATGATGATGATGATGATGATGATGATGAAGGTGGGGTTGCAGGTGACATGTGCACGCTGCTCAGTGTACAAGATAGCAACAAGGAGGATCCCCCCTCCTAAAAAAAATCTCCATGACTTATCTCACTTGTTCCTGACATGCGGTGACATTTCCAACAGTTTTGTTAAAAGTGTGACGTTCCCTCCGAACAGCTGCACGTCACTCAGCGTTTGATTTGATTTGTTTAACGTGGAGCGTTCACAAATAAAGCCAAGAACACTGTAACTGGGTCACCAGGATTGCCTTTGAAGGTGCCTTAAATCTAAAGCAGCTCAAACCTGAATGCACCGAATGCTTCAGAGAAGAGTCATAAAGTTCACTTTTCCTTCAGACGTCCTTAAAATGTGATTTATTTGACTTTTATTGTATCGCGCAGAGTTGTTTGGGTTCGTCTGATGCTATTTTCTCAATCCGAAGGTCAGATTTTTGCATAAAGAAGAGAGGACGGACAGCTCGCCCTCATGGATCCCCTCCCCTCTGCCGAGCTCTCCTTTCCCACCAACAACCTCCTCAATGAGTCATAATGATGATGTCATTTCCTCTGTGTATTTGTGCAGCTGGGCCCGGCCCGGGTTGGGCTCCGCCGGACCGTAAATCTTAGCGCTCTTTACTGAAAACAGTTTTTTTTTTTTTTTTAACAGACACCTTGTTCCAACTATCACCTTAAAAAGCCCCTCCAGGAATAATTAACACTAATTCAACCAATCAAGTGAGAGTCTGAGAAAAGTGGGTTTCCAATTTAGCAACATATTTCTGCAAAAAAAAAGAAAAAAAGATAGAGGAATGCTTGTAAACGCTGCATCGCCTCCCAAATAAAATAATCACATCGTTAAGATCCACTTTTACAAGCTGAAGTGAAATAAATCAAACGTCATTGTGGACGAGGCAGTTTTCTTCCAGCTATGTAAACATTCTGGCTAATGCCTTGTTTTCACACGGCTCTGTGCAGGTAGGCGAGTCAACCCGAGGTCCATTCATTCCTGTTGGAACCTGTGATATTCAACATGTATACCAAACCTTTCCATTCGTATGTGCCTTCATTAAAATGTCTCGCTATCATTCCATGCACACATAAAGACAGATAAGATGAGATTCTGTCTAATGTCTGTCATGGTTTTGGATTTTACTGTATATACTTCCTGTTTTATTTTGTAGAATTCACCTCCAATGTCATATTATGACTTTCAACTTCCTGTCTTTGTCTTTTTTCCTGTTTTTGTATTTCTCTTTAGTTTTTTGCTCAATGTGCTATTTTTGTTACAGTTTTGTTGTCTGCTTTTGAGTTTGTTGGATTCAGTTTTATGTTAACTAAGTTGAACACTGGGGACACAAAAACAAGAAACTGTACGGAAACGAGGTGTAATCATCAACAATTAAAACCAATTAAAACCCCAGACACGAGTCATAAACCTCGACCTGTAGCACTGGAAACTTTACCACCTGAACACCAGAAAACTGTGGTCTCATTTAACTTTACACTCTCGTAACATACCTGAACTAAAAAAGGTTACAACAGCTAATTTGTTAGCATTTAGCAACAGTAAAAGCCATGAATTGTAGCCATTACACACTCATGTTGGCTACAAACACAAGTGAACATACAGAGGTAGTTTTCAGAGATGTTTCAGTTAAACTATTGGACAGAAAGTTGTATCAACATGTGAGACCATCTTGACAGAATGCTTCTTCAAAGTCTTTGGTCAACTAAAAAAAGTACCGTCTTAATCAAATTCCACCACATGTATCCGTAACAAACTCACAAACAAACTGCATCACAAATCTTTCAAGAAAGCTAAGGTTAAAAAAAACATGTGCAGTACGACTTCGATGATGAATACGACTTCCCTGAGAGCACAAGACTACTATACGATTCCTACAACCACAACTAATTTTAATCACTCCTGAACCAGAACTACTCCAACTACAAAGGACCCCAGGTGTGAAAGTTGTGTAATCCTTTCCTTCGTTGTCTTTGAGCTCATTTTCTGGTTGCCTTCTGAAGCTCCCTGGCTCTTTTTTTCTTCTTTCCCTCTCTCCATGTGCCGCAGTCAATTTGGCTCAAAGCTTTTACAAAAGTGTATTTCTCAGCGTTTTCGCTCCCCTATCTTCCGAAATCTTAATGGCTTTTGTCACACTGTGACACACTCGCTATAAGCTCCGGAGAAGGAATCATGGCTGACCTTGGCTGCACACAGTCAGACACAGCATGTTACAGCAGGTATCTACAAACAAACAATATGCTACACGCATGCTGATAATTCCTGTGGAAAAAAAAAGCTTAATTAACAGCCACCCCGCCATCCATCTCTTTAACGACAGCTTTCCTTTCACGAGTGGGTTGATGTATTGAACCGCATGCTCAGGTTTAAACAGACGGACAGTTTCATTAAAGTGACGGGATGTAATCTGAGCTGACCGATATCCATCACGGTTATCGGGGGACTGCTGAGATGGGCAAATGAAACGGGACAATGCAAGACGAAAGCAAACAAACATCAGTTCTACATATATTCCCTCCAGGGTCCTATATTCCCCAGTTCTACCTAAGAGCTGTCCTAGTGTCCTATGTTCCCCAGTTCTGAGTACATTTGCTCCCAAGCTGCTAGGGTGCTCTGTTTTGAGGGGACCCAGGAACATATGACTCTATACCGGACGTAGAACCAGGAAACATGGGACCCTGCAGACATATGAACCTGGGAGAGCCCATATGGTGGACTGGGGAACACAGAACCTGAGATATATGAAGGACTGGGGTCATAGTCTCAGAATATTACTGGCTATACATGCTTTGATGATACTCTTCTATGCATCTCATCTAATTGAGAATCCATGGATACTTTTTATAGACATCTAGAAACATCTGCCAGTGGATAAAACTTAAAAAAAAAGATTTTCCAGACGCAACGTGAGACTAAATGACTGGCAAAGATGGACATCTTTTGCAGTGTGGGCCTGGCTGGGTTTATAAATAGCGGTTGAAGCACCTTGGTGCCACTCTACAGCCCTGATGTTAAAGATGACCTGGCAGAAAGCCGCCGGGTAAACCAATCAGACGCAGCCAGCTGTGTCACAGGCAGGAGCCATGGTTACCTGGCTGCCACAGCAACTGGGGTCAACGTGTCCTGTCAGACAATGATGGATGAGGCGGGATAAAAAAAAAAACACATACAACCTCAAGTTTGCACTCACACACACATGCGTGCACACCTTGGCATACAGAGGCCCACAGTGAGTATCGCCACAACAGGAGTGCAAATGGTTCTTGGACGGCTGCCATGTAGCATCTGGGATTCAACTTTTTTTCAGAGAACGAGGGGAAAAGGGCCTCAGTAGCTTAAATGGTGAGTAATGACGAAAAGAAAAAACGAGACTCAGTTTGTGCCCCTCTCTGATGGAAATTAAAGAATCAGCTTATAATTAGGCATGTAATCAGATTCTCAGCCGTCCATGACGGCTGTTATCATCTGGTACGAAACCACATACTTCTTGATACATCAAGACAAAAAGTTTTGCCAAGGAAGAAACAATCAGGAGAACTTTTCTCTACGTGTTGGTGATCTTTGTTGGCGACTTTCAGGCCTACCTTCATCGAAAAATTAGCATGTAAAAGAATTATTAAAAAATACATCTTCAAAACCTCCAATTTGTACAATCACTTGTCCAATACAGATGCTTTGGGGTGGCAGACGACCTGGCTTTTGTGCAAATTGGACCTCAAAGATATCGACCAAAATCCCAATCCTTGATCATTTCGTACCCAGATTGAGAAAAAAGCATAACAATACCTACAGTTCGCTTTGTTACGTTGAGTGCGATGAAGTTGATGCAGTAGACACTAAACACCACTGTTGTCTTCAGTGGGAGCCCCTGCAATTACTTCAAGTACAATGAAAGACTGCAAGGTTACAATTCCTGATGTTTTGTGTGTTAAAACTTGACTTTGACTTCCATCAGTTTGACTATATGTCATGGATTGCTTCAACTTTACCTTATTTAGCAACCCTACCGTACTTGAGCTGCCCTTTTTTTGAAGAGAAAATGGAAAATCATAATGATACTCAGCTCTACTGTATTGAGTATCTTCATCAATATATAATATGTGAGCCAGAAACCACTTAGTCAAGTCAAGCTTATTTATATAGCACTTCCCAACCTGCAACGTAATGGTGGGAATGATGGTCATGGTCATGAATCACCAAAGGTGTTGCCAAAATCAAGAAAGCCACTTGGACATGAAACCAAATTGCTGTCACACAGAAATCTTCATGAATGTTCAGCCAAGAAGATGTTTTTTAAAATAACAGTCAGTAAAACCACAATCAAGTAATCTCAGAGTGACTTTCAAGGGTGTGGATCTTCACTGAAAGCTGTATTTCTGACTCCTAAAAAAAGACCATCAGCCATCCGAAAGACAAGCCAACACTGGAAACTGAAAAAACCCAGGCCCTGTCCTCTGTGTCGTGTTAGAAGGAGACTCCCAGGAGAGGCCCGAGAGAGAAAATGGAAAGGAGAGTTATGTAGAGAGACAGAAAGGGAAAGTCTGGAAGAGAAGGGGAAGGAAAATTGATGCGGATGGAGAGAGAAAAAAGGGGGATAAAGGGATAGAGTGAGCGGCCTAAGAGCCGAGGATGGAGGGAGAGGAGAGGAGGTGTTTCTACGAGTGTGTACGTATGTGTGTGTCCGGGCTTATAGACAGCAGGCCCAGTAAATCAAAGCTCTGTGCTCCTCTCCCCCAGTTGCACTTAGCTAATGAAAAGCATCACTACGCTACCTCGACCGCGACCCCACTTAGAGCCAAGATGTGGGAGCAGGGGGGGAGTGAAAGGAACGGAGGGAGGAAGGGGAAGTGGGGGGGGACGACTCTCTCAAAGGCACTGCTCTTTCACTCTGCACAGGGACGACGCATGAACACAAATTACTCCTGTCACACACCAGCAATCACAAAACATGCGTGTGTTCAGTCGTGAATGCACAACTTAGGACATCTATAAAAGATTAGGATCTTTACTACCCCTGGTTGTCACTTTAACATGTAACAGAAATCAAACAATATCTATTATTGCAAAGACTTCCAACGGGAAAACGACTCCTTAAATATTTTAAAAAGCTCTAAGTTACATTATTTGGCGCAATATTATCCAAAATCTATGATGCATCTAACTAGCTTGATGACTTAAACGAGGGTATTATCAATATTTTGGCTAGTTAGCAGCTAACTATCATTAAAAACATCCTAATTTCAATAACTTGAAAGAGGGTTTTATCAATATTTTGGCTAGCGAACAGCTAACTTTCTTAAAAACATCCTAATTTCAAAAATGTAAAAGAGGCTACTATAAATATTTTGGCTAACTAGGAGCTAACTAGCTTTAAAAACATCCAAATTTCAATAACTTAAAAGAGGCTTTTATCAATATTTCCGCTAGCGAACAGCTAACTAGCTTAAAAAACATCCTAATTTCAATAACTTAAAAGAAGCTATTATCAGTATTTTGGCTAGCAAACAGCTAACTATATTAAAAACATCCCAATTTAAAAAATGTAAAAGAGGCTACTATAAATATTTTGGCTAGCAAGCAGCTAACTAGCTTAAAAAACATCCTAAAGAGATCAACACAACTTCTCCAATGACAGAGTCCTACTCTGATCACCACAGCTGAGCACATCTTATGTTTATCTTCTCTCTCTCTCTAATACGTATCAGACCCATCAACTCTTAAGCTACATATATGTACATTAATGTACAAATATTCACCATACCAATCCTGTCAAGTGAGTGGAGTCTCAATACGAGGGTAAATGTTTGTAGTCTGGACTTCCTGTTTATGCCAGGTGCATTTTGGGCTGCCACATCTGGGAAGAAGCCACTCAAAACCACACTCACACTCACTCAGAGACACATGCATCAACACAAACGGGCCATATGCACGGCCAACACGGCTCCGCTAATGTAAAATTCCACATGTGGTTCCATTTATAGCTCAGTCAGAGGAAAGTCTTTCTGCATGAATTGGAAGAATGGTTTTAAGAAACCCAACGAGGGCCACGCTGGAATAAAGATGTACAGTATCGTCTTGCATAATGATGTAAGTTGACACAAACCCTGGAGTTCATTAACCAGCTCAGTCAGACTGTCCTCTAATGTGAAATGAGTCTCCAAGGAACAAAAGTGGCATACAAACAGTTTAATTTGGGTTTTCTGTGTAATATTTAGAACATGTTCTTCTCTGGGCCAAACGACATGTGGTCCTCTTTACGAGAAACTTCCCATAGAAATTCACCTGAGGTTTTTATTCCTCGTGAAAAGACTTCTCGGGGATGAAAGTGACAGAATATGAGTCCTAGAGGCTGCAGTAAATACTCCGTCTCTCCTATAAAGGCTGTCCACCGTGAGATATACTACGTGAGGAGTGATGTGAGTGAGTGAGGTGAACGCTTGTCTGTATGACCGACTACCTGGCTGATGGATGAGGTGAACAGAAGGAGCGAATGAGTCACCCGGACAAAAAATAGACAAAGACAAAGAGCGCCAAAAACCAGCCGAAAAGCGAGGATGACATGAGTCAATGAAGTGGAGCGTGAGGAACAGGCCCCACAGAAACTAAAAGGCCGGGGAGAAACAAAGTCCTGCACCCCCCCTCCTCCTACCCCCGAGATGAAAAAGCAGAGCCACACCTGCTTTCAATTTCCACCAAATTGAAATTCTGTCATGAACAATGGGCGCCTTTGTGAGACAGAGAACGAGAATGAGAGACACAAAAAAAGAGGGAAAATGAGAACCAGGATGATGTTTGTAATACTGGTGCGTCCTGTGTGAGCGTGTTTCAGACACTCTCCTTTTTCTCGAAAGCGGTTTCCATAAACACATAAAACCTGCGGGACGGTGATGGACTTCCAGGGTCAAGGAACAAAGACGTATGATCAGGGGTATCACACTTCATGTCAGGGCGCTGTGATGTTTACTGTCAGGTCGCGACATCTTGTGGTCGTAGTTATGATGAGGGGAGCAAAGGAGGAAGTCAGGTGGTATAAAAAGTGATAAATTGAGCATACAGGGCAGGTTGAGGTTGGACTGGTGGGTCAAACAAACCAACACTGTTGCCCAGGAGGTCGCTGCTCGTGCCCCATGTGAAAATAAAAGTCAATATCGATTTCTTTAAACTTAATTTATGTCTGTAACTAATGTGTCTCTTCCTAAACCTAACCAAGTAGCTTTGGTAACCAATCTGTGATGGTTTCAGAACGTTATTCACCTTACAATGAAAGTCTGGGAGGGCAAAGGTCCAGTATGCTTATCGCTGGTATTCTCCCACGAGTCATTAGCTATTGACCTATTCAGTTGTTTCGGTATCAGGATGTGTTCCCACATAATCTCAGTTCCGCCTGAACCACCACATGGCTCGTTACGTAGGTCTATCTGGAAAGGAGCTGCAAGAAACTTTATCCAATTGCGTAGGCACCTCTCAAAACATACTTGGAAGGTGATTGGACCAACCGTCTGTCTATCATCATCGATCGCAGGCTAACTTCATCCAGTCAGATCAACAGAAGAAGAGCACCACCGCCAGAGGTTACCGAAGTCAGGCGGGAGAAGAGCGAAAACATCTCTCCATGTCATTCTTTGCTCGTCGTTTAAGTGAAATATACTCAAAGTTCTGATGCTAACATCTTGAGGTTCCAGTTCAACATCTGTGTCTTCAACTGCAAACATAGATTAAAGGTCGGGAAGTGTTTCTTGAGAATGATTGTTGAGTCAATCCCAGGTAGTCAAATATCACTTTGGGTCGGTATTTGACCCAAAATTCTAACCCAAAGTGTTGGTATTTGATGACCTGGGTCAACTATCTTTCTCCAGAATCACCTTCCCCTATATTCAAAGTCTTTCTAGATGGAGTTGAAAGCTCACGTCATCTCGAATCCAGCTGCCTCTCAAGGTAAAGTAAAGTTCAGACAGACTCGATGGCCTCACTGAGACTTCATCGGGGTTATTTTGGCATATCCAAGTGCCTCTTTATCCGCAGAAGTGTGGGAGAGGGGTTTAGTCATCGGATGATTGGTGTCCACATCAGACTTCTTCCACATTTTCATGAAACTTTGTCAGACTCTGCGTCATCCCACTGTACACCCTGCTCTCATTGGCAGCCTCCGCTCTTGAACTCCCTCTGAATGTGCGATCTCAACACACAGATGGCATATCAAACGGCTCAAATTAGCAGCGCGGCAGAGATCAGTCCGCAAGACGGATTGGATGAAACTGCACTGCCAGCTTCCACCAGCTCAGCACAAACACCAAGGGCTCCTAAAATTCTTCATGTCGACGGCCCTTAAAATTGAGGTGTTGTCCCAGGACCCTCAGTAGATGGAAAACAGAAGGAAGAGTGGAATCTCTTATCAGGAAAGTCATTATTCTGGTTATGGCCCCCGAGGGTCCTTTTCCACTGTGATTATGGGAACATCAGTGATTGGCAGCACAGAGGTACCCATAATCATTCAAAGCATGCCGAGCAGGCTGTCGCCGCACAATCCATAGAAGCTTTCTTTAAAATAGTGAAAGAAATAAGAATAAAACTACCGCAAAACAACAAAGGACTCAACCAGGGGGTGTATTTTTGCTGGGAATCGACCCATTTGCTCGCCAGGGAATCTCCTTTAGGCGTTGATACAACGCATTTCATTCCCTGTCGACATCTATACTTCATGGGAGTATGGATAAGTGTACGAGACTATAGAGTTGAGGATGTTTTATTTATGGTGCCGAGCGCAGCCGATCCCAGCGGACTGACACTGTGGGCCGGATGCCAGATTGTAGTAGATCCTTGAAGCCGAGAAACTGTGCGTATCTATGACTACCTCCCTGCTTCGATGTGTGTGTGTGTGTGTGTAGTTATACGGACGCATCAAATAACCCACACATACAGTACATCCGTGTGTGTGTGTGTACACAAGGTTGCAGCTGCGATGCTGTTTGCGCGAGGCGTGCGATATGATCAATACCAGGTGCAGACAGAGAGGCACAAAGATCAATGAGCTGTGATCATGAAGTCTAGGCCGCTTATGATCATTAGGCGGCTGCTAATGAACTTAGAACGCCGTGTTTGCTAATGAGCTCCCCTCGCTTTGAGTCCGTCGCAGGGAAAAAAAGAACACGGAGAGCAAGTACAGGACAAGGACGAGGACGTGGCTTTGAAAAGGTAGATTGTAAGCATTCCTGCGTTCCCTCGTGTAACATGTTAATGCACATGCCTTAACTTTATGTGTGCAGGTGTGCGTTGTCTCAAGTTGAAGGTGCAGCATCCGGTTCAGACTGCTGATTTAATATAACGTGACACGGCGCAGGAAGATCTTGTCGGGGACGAAATAACAGCAACGCCCTAGAATATATGTCGCAACAAAAACTGAAGCTGAATGCATTGACAGAAAAATGCACTGGCAAGAAAAACATTTCTCCAGCGTCTTAAATGTAAATGTTTGCTGGTTTTTCTTTGTCGCATATGATAGTAAACTCAATATCTTTGGTTTTTGGACAGTTTGTTTGACAAAAGACGACATTTTCAGCATGAAATTTAATCACAATAAATCAGAAGATCAGCTGAAAGATTAATTGATACTGAAGTAAGTATTAGTTGCATTTCAAACGTAACAACACCTCAAACTAAGGACTCAAAATGGCCGTAAAGAATCAATAAAATTGTATGAATGTTTGACAAAACATAGGGACAAATTCCTAATGTGTTAGAGACAATTTCCACCTCTGTCGTGGTGACAGTAATTTCAGCCAAAACATAATCTTTTCCGAACACTAACCGAGTGATTTTGTTCCTTAACCTAACCTGACCATAACGTATTTTCCTTTTTCCTCATTATCCTTCTCATGACCCTTCAAATTTATCTGGTGACCCACAGTTTGGGACCCCTTGATTAGTTAATTAATTGATTAGACAGAAAACTTTATAAATGCCAAAGATCTTGCTGGTTCCAGCTGTTTAAATGTGAGGATTTGCTTTCTTTTCTCTGTTTGATACGATTGGAAACCAACTATCTTTTTCAACTCCATCTACACCTTCCAACATTAACATTTTCTTCATGTTTCAATCATCTACAAGCTGATCTACGGCGTCCCGGCCCGGCATGTCTTAAACTTCCAGGGCAGAGATCCAGGCTCGGGTATGAGATGCGGGGGCAGAGCAGTGCACTGTACCCTGGGGAAGTGTGCTGTAGCCGGGTCTCAGTCCGGCTGGCGGTGGCCCGGGGGGCCTGGAGGGAGGCATGCGGTCACATCGCATATAAATCACCTGGTCACAGATACACAGAGCATTGTTTAGCCACAGCGACGGCTCCGCTCTCTGAGGACAGCCTGACTCGCAAAGATACAGACCACACACACACACGAACAAGTGCTCCGGTTGGAGAAGGCGAGCGTGGAGAAAGCTCCAGTGAGGATCTCTGGCTGTGGACAGTCAGCCTGTGTGGCAGCTGAACAGCGCATGAGGTCCCATCGGAGGCTGTCAACCAAAACTAGGTCTGAGTGCAGTTTCATGTCCTTTGGAGTCGGACATCATCATCAAAAACCACAAATACCATCACCATTATTACTACATGTAAAAAAAAAGAAGAACTTTCTCTATTGTATTTTCCTCCAAACTGCTCTGCTAACAGGATAAAAATAGAGCACTGGACCGTGAAAGGTCGCAACCTCAAAAACGACAGTCGCTGATGAAGCCCCATGAGAGCGCTTGACCCTTTACACCGGCCAGCGCTTCAAAAATAGCCCATTAATTAGGATTTCTACTTCAAAAAGAGGTTGATTTCTCATGTTTTGTTTCAATATAATACAAATTAACCAAATCTATCAAATAGTAAAGCAATAGAAATCTTTAAATCAACAAGAAATATCCCAAAACACACTGCTGCTTCTTTGAAAATCGTCATCTGACAGGAAGATATAGTCCTTGTCCTTTCAAAATAAAACCAATAAATAAGACGCCCCTGTTCTAACACCACAGGGAGTTGAGACATTAAAGACGGCGAGACAGATTCATTACTCAAGAATCTCCTCACTCAACGCAAGCTAATCACCGGGCAGAGCTAGCAGATTCGTACTCTCACTCGCCGAGGGGAAATGACATTCCTGGTACACGGCGGGCCACACACATGCAGGACGCACGCGACACACATGCGGAGGCGTGGCGGGCAGCGACGGTCCAATCAAAGTCTGATTGATTTTCAGAGCTCTCGGGGGATTCTGGTCAGTCAATAAGAGACTCTGTTAGACAACTGAAGACATGATGGATCTACCATACGTCTTGACTTACAGTGTTCCAGCTGCCTCGTAGACGACTGTGACAGAAAATGACGCAGAATTTGTGTTGTTTTGTCACATAAAGCACAAAAAAAGCACAGAAATCAACTTTCAGAATGTCCCTGCGGATGCCTTCCAAGTTCTACGCTCTCAATCTGAATTGATTTGCAGCCTATATTTAATTGAATACAGTACAAAGACAATATATTCTATGTTTATACACTATCCTCCCAACTTTTTTTAGTAATCAAGGCCTACGAATGCTTGATTTCCATCATAAAGTCAAACTCTGTAACATTTAAGCCCACAAATTAAAGATTTTGTCCTTTAACTAGCTAAGTGACCTTTTCGAAATATGATAAATTTAATGAATTTGATGCCTGCAACTTAAAAATGTCCCACCTTTTTTGAAATCAGGGTTGTAAGAAGGCCCCACAAATGACAGACTAGCCCTTTAACTCACTAAGCGACCTTTTCAAAGTACAGTAATGTTACAAAAGCGTAACATCAGTGCATTTACTTGCAGTATTTCATGTTTTGCTACATTAAAGAGAAAAGCGGCTTGCACCTGAGCTCTGAAGTCAAACTTCTGATACTTGCAGAACACAAGGAACTTAATCCCGGGTCTTAAATAAAGCGCTCTGACTCAGTCGGGTAAACACTGGCAGGATATTCCTCAGTGAATATGTTAAAAAATCAGATCGCCGGCGCTGTGTCAAGTAACAGTTGTTGTTGTTCATAGCGGTGCTGCTTAGCATATTGCACAGCAGTAATGAGCTCACGGAAGTCTTCGGCCGGCGCTGTAGCAACTAGCCTGCGTTTGTGGCTGTTTCTGTCAGCGTGTCAAATCTAATATTCTCTCTCTACGTGTGGGGCGATACATTATTAATAGCATGTATTTGAGGAGCTTTCTTAGAACCCGCTTCTCGCACGTCACTCAGCTTCCGCTCGCCACACTCGTCTTCCTCCCTTCTGCTGTCGTCACACCAAAAACGTCGCTCCCCTTCCTCCTCCTCCTCCTCCTCCTCCTCGAGCGCTCATCTCGCTTGCGCGTTGTCGATAACGTTGGATCGCATCTGGACAAGTCTCGCTTTGCATATGAACTGCGTGGGAGCTCTTCCCTCCTCCCCTGCCTCGTTTCTCCCCCTTGCATCTAAATGGCCCTCTCCTCCACTGCGAGCTACAGAAAAGTAGGGCAGATGCCTCATTTAACACTTGGGTGCGATCATTACACACTGTGTATACATTATACAACAAAAAAAAGCAATAAATCCACCTACTGCTCCAATAAAGATGTGTTATGCTGCAGCGAGGAGCATTAAAAGGCAGGTAATGTTTGATGTGGCAGTATGTTAACACACCAAAGCCTGCGGTTTGTCTCTCTGATATACGATTATGTGGCTGAAGAGCATCTTTAAAGGCAGATTTTGCAGCTCTCATGTGTTGGGAGACTCAAACTCAAGATGTTTTCAGGCATCTGCGAGAATAAAAGATGCCCCTAACTTCACATGCTTCAGAAACATCTTCACACACAGGGTTTGGGGTTCAGGATCTAGGGGGACGTTGGCACGCTTTACGTTTTCAGGACAGAGTTAAAACACAAACACAAAAAACCTTCAAACACAAAAGAGGCTTCCGCAACATAAAGAGAAGACTTTAACTTGACACGCTTCCAGATCCACTAACATCTTCACACTTAGGGTTCGGGTTCGGGGGTGCATTGGCTTGCTTTATGTTTTCAGGTCAGACCTAAGGTTAGGTTTAGGGTTATAACATAAAAATCTTCAAAAACAAAAGACTATTTATGGCTTCTGTAAAAAAACAGACATGCTTCCAGATCCGCTAACATCTTCACACCGAGGGTTAGAGTTCGGGTCCAGGGGTTCACTGGCGTGCTTGACTTTTTCCTTTCCTTGTAACCGAGATGCTGCGTGGAAAGCCCCCGGTTCCTGACACACTCAGTCAGTCCCAGATAGGAGGAGAAGCGAGCAGCAGCAGATTAAATTATACAGGAGAAACCAGAAATAGCTCCAGTGCCGAGGCCGCGTGGACCCGACGCAAGAACACGCCGATGCGAGTCGCCACAGAGCAGTCAACTAGATTAGTCCTGAACCAGAGATCTGCCCGGCTCTCGGATGCGACAAAGAGATGTGAACTTGACCTATAGTGACCAAAAGATGAGGGATGGTAGGAGAGGAATCCTGAACCAGATCTAAAACATACAAGAGTTGTATCAGTGATGCTGTGCTGTTGTTTGAGAGGAACCATCGGCCATGAACTGCTCACCTCTTCACACATCACACAGAAACATAACCACCCGCTTGCCAACACCATGGAAGGTCTTTTGATGAAGCTGTGCGCAGAAAGAAAGCCATCTGGTCTTTCATGCATGTGACTAATGCAGGTTTGGCTACATCTCCTCCTAGTTTCATGCTTCCCTTGACCTTTTCCCACGCTCTAGCCCTGACCCTGACCCCCCCGGCACCTGCACACGTCCCTATCCAGGATTTCTTACCCAAAACATGCAGGAGAGGCAAACCCAGGTCCTGGCCCTCCCTGCCAGAGCCGAGGGCAGAGACAGAGACACGGAGGGCATCCTGGAGAGATAAAAAAAAAGAGTGCCACTCAAGGTAGAAATCCAAGGTATTCCCAGAAATTCCTGCTGGTTCCACGCAGGCTTTGGCGACACAGATCCATGCCGGAGGGTGTGGAAGGGAATGCTGCTCTCGTTTTCTCTCTCTGATGGCCTTAGTCAGTCTCCCTGCATCTGAGCTCCCTCCCGCCCCTCTCTTTGCTAGCTTGTTCTACCTCCTCCACTCCTGGTCCTCCTCCTCCTCCTCTCTCTCTCTCTCTCTTGTTCGCTCACTCACTCCTGCCCTCCTCTCTTGTCCCTCTTGAAGTGTGGTAACTTTATTCCGCGGAGGAAAAAAAAAGGGGGAGGTGGGAGGAGGTGAGTCGAGAATCTGGCCTTTATTTTTCTCCCTCTCCCAAAAACTCCCCTCTCCTCAAATGATCCTTGTTAGCCCCTCCTCACGCACACACACACACACACACACACACACTCTATTCATTGACCACCCCCTCGGCTTCCTCGTGGTGCATACCTCACCTCTCCTCCCCTCCACCTCTCCTCTTTGCAGAAGCATGCTCGCTCATGTCTGCGCTAATGTCACTTCAATTTTTCATCGGCAACCCCTTCCTGTTTCCAGATCTCCTCCTTCAAAAAATATCTGCAGGACTCGACAGCCGAGCGGCGGAACAGGTAGGTGCAGAAAGTTGGAGATGCTCACGCACACAAGAAAAAGCAGCGTTCGCCTATGCACACAATCAGAATGATGTGAATCATCAAACAAGGTGGTGCAACAACAGCATCACACTCCCATGAAGCTAGAAAACTTGTGAGACATTTAAAAACGAAAGGTCGACGCTGAGAGATCTTGACTGGATCCTACATTTCCCATGATGCAAACTCCTTGGCTCAATTTGTAACTCACGCTTTCCACAGAATATGTCAACTTTCTTACAAAGTGGACTTTTAGTGGGAAGGGTTGGTGCATCGCCTACACATGAAATTGGACTAAAGTCAAGTTATATGTTGGCTACAAAATACAGCTTTTTGAGAAACTTTTCTGACCGGATATCAGTTGTGTTGACTCTTTATAACAGCACCATAGTAAAATAGGAGTCTTATCTTCTTTCATCACAAAATATGCACAATTGTGTTGTTAAATATGTTTTTCTTATGCATAGTGTTGGACTTTCTGACATTCAGAACCGCGGACACATGGTTTCCAAATCGCTTTCGAGAACTTCTTGCCACTTTCAAAAAGCGAGATTTATGATTTATTCAATACACTCCAAACATTGCTCTGGTTTAACCTTTATAAGGTGATGAAATCTCTCATTTTTAACCCCCACGACAAATCCACGTGCATATTTCACCTTCCCTGGTCGTCTGTGCGCGCACACACAAAACATTCCCTCATGCATGTATGCAAACATCCCGGCGCACACGTGTGAGGGATCGCTACATGCATGTGTACATCTACACAAAGTACAGCACTGAATCAACATTATATGAGCGGTGCGGGCGCATTACATCACTCCACAGTCAGATCCATAAAGGGCTAAGAGCCAATTCATTTTGAGAAAACACCCTCTATTGATCCCTGCTGCACTCCATCACTTCCACTGTAACAGTTACCTCAATCCATAGGCTAACCTGACACATAATCTCTGTGTGTGTGTGTGTGCACGTCTCCCTCTCTGTGTGTGTGTATGCGCTATAACATAATGTCGGCAAAGAGCGCAGTGTGGACACGTTGGAGGGGGTGAATGCTGGTTGTGCTTTAGCTCCTATATTTGGTGGCTGTGTTTGAGGCAGCCTGCAGCCAACTGGTCTAAACTGGGTTGCTAGCAGCCTCTAGTGGCCTCCAACCAACCAACCAACCCTCAGACGGTCTCTGCAGATGGGTGAGCTTTTTTCAAACAAAACCCCCCCCAAAAAACGCACACATACAGCTCATGCATGCATCTCTGTGTTGCCTTTTTTTTCTGTCTGGATGCAGCCAGAATAGCCATTTAAGTGAGACTTTGCTACCTGCAAAAAGCATTGATTGCGCGGCGTGCAATTGGGAGTGGTGTATTTTCTCAGAACAACATTTTTGCACAGTGAGGTCAGGTTCTTATTCCCTTATTCCCAACGCAACATGCCGGCGCTCACTGAAAACACACAGGCAGGCGGGCAGGGAGGGAGGGAGGCACCACACACACACACACACACACGCACTTTGTTTCCCACAGAATTAGACTCACGGAAAAAGGGAATTTAGACCATCATGGGACAGTAAAACTCTCCATTAAAGCCCAGACTAATGACGTTAGCAGCCTGTTTTACCTATTTAAAGGTTGGGTAAGGTCTCGTTTATGTGTATACACACTAAGACATGCACGGATAGTGTTAGCTTTCTAACCCTAACCTGTCCCCAGTCTTCTAAAAATAGCTATTGCTCTAAAAAACTGAATAACCTTTGAACCGCTTCTCTTATCCCTATGCTTTAAAAACTCATATAAAGTGGAGTTTGTCTGCTTTTCATCAGTAACACATGTCTTTTTTGGGCATTTAAGGGGTTCCTAGTGTACTTGTGTATCATCTGCAATGATTAGTCACAGAGCCAACATTGGTTGAAGCCAAGCTACTGTTGTTCATCCTCGAAAGGATGATAAAACTCTCTGAAAAAAGTCCCGTGTGATGATTTACCAACCTATCAATATGCCATTTTTTCCAGACCGAAACTTAAGGTTCTCCTGAATCCAATGATGTATGACACTTGATGGTAATTAGTAGAATAGGGTATGAAAAACAAGAGTCAGTGACCCAAACCCTGGAGACAGATGCCTGAACAATGGCTCTAGTTGAGAAGAAAGAAAGAAAGAAGGAAATAAAGAAAGAAAGAAAGAAAGAAAGAAAGAAAGAAAGAAAGGAAAAGATAAGTATTCCACATCCACTCTGCAGTCTCCTCTTCCGTCGCTGGAGAATCCATCACATTAAAGCTTTAATGCTAGAATAACAAAGCATCCATCATGCTGAACGCCGTCCCAGAATACAGCGAGCCATTCAGGGCAGAAGCCTGCAATTCTCTGGGTGCGGTACCTGCGAACCGGCCCGACATTACTCAGCACGGAAGGTAAAGTTGGGGAGCATGTGATAAATACAACGAGCGATGAATGAGCTTTTCATGCATATGCTGGAGAAGGCAATCTTAGAGGGGGAGAATAAGGAACCATTCAGTGGACAGGTTTCCCATCACCCTCTTCTCTTTTGGCTGTCCGCAGTACTGCCTGATGTGAATTTACTGCCAGGGGGGACATTAGTTAAATGAATAGGGAGGCGAGTAAACACAAAATACGGGAGGAGATGGAACAGGAGGAAGAAGAAGAGACAAGAAGGGAGGGAAAATTAGATGAAATAGAGGGAAAGGAAGAGAAAGGAAAGGCAAGACAAAAAGAGCAGCCCTGGCAAGATAAAGGAGTCAAAGGGAGACATGAGGACAGATCTGACGAGACAGAAGGACTGAAAGAGGAGGGAACAGAATTCACATCGGAAGAGAGGAGAGAAGACAAGGAAGGACACGAGGAAAGATTCAATATCACAGAATGAAAGGAAACAGAGAGGAAACAAAATTGAAGGGAAGACGAGGCAGGATGTGGAGAGAGGAGAGGAGAGGAGAGGAGAGGAGGAGAGAGGAGAGGAAAGGAGGAGAGAGGAGAGGAGAGGAGGAGAGGAGAGGAGAGGAGAGGAGGAGAGGAGAGGAGGAGAGAGGAGAGGAGAGGAGGAGAGCAGAGGAGAGAGGAGAGGAGAGGAGAGGGTTACCCCTCCATAGTACCACTGTAGTTTCACCACAGTAACGCAAACGGAGAAAACCTTTACGCATCATCATCATCATCATCCCTCCACCTCCCTCTCTGTTTTCCCCCCTCCATCTCCGTCTTACAAAACCTCCTCCTGTTGTAACCCGGCCCCCGTCATGGGGCGGGGGGGGGGGGCCG